>JAOXXN010000137.1:25673871-25723594 GCA_026770055.1 Myrmophylax atrothorax
AAATAGTGTCATGTTCATAAGATTGTTGCTACTTGAACAGCTTCCATATGAAAATGGCTTCTTCCCATTAGCATACAGTTGAGGGTCTTTGAATTCTAATTACTGGTTTTCCAAGATTACTCTTAATGTGTTTTGAAATAATAGGTCAGAATTTTCTGTATTATGAGGCAGCTTGTGTTTTTATACATTGTATGCTACATCCTCGTTGTGTATAAACTGTGTTCTAACTGTATTTTGATCAGTGGAACTGTCTTGATGCATGAGAGCTCAGAGTGTTTCCTGTAGACAAATCTCTGGGTTTAAGTTTGTTTCTATATTTGCAGATAATAAAACCCCTGAAGAAATGCGTGAGGCATTAGTGAGTAAAATGAAGTTGGTTCTGAGCTGTGGTTCAGATGAAGAATGTGCAGTTTGCTTGGAATCATTGACTCTTCCTGTGATAACACACTGTGCACATGTGTTTTGTAAGCCATGTATTTTTGAAGTCCTCAGAAATGAACAGGTTGGTTGTTCTATGTTTACAATTAATTGTAATAGCTATTCAAAAGCAATGAACTGGTATCACCAGAAGGCCATCTAGCTATTGTTCTTCTAAATCATGGTGAACTAGTTATGAGCTGGCTTATAAAAGCTATTGGCCTGAAGTCAAACTATGGAGAGTGTAGCTGTCAAACTAAACAGTGGTAAGGTCCATCAGTATGTTCAAAGACTATTCTGTAGTTCTCACCTTACTTTGTCCCTGGGGTCAATGTGTGCAGCACTGTACACCTCCTATGCTGGATGCTTCTTCAGTGCTTGTATGTGATGTGATGTGTGTGTATGTTGTTGTGCTTAAAAGAGACTAAAGCTGTGTATTGAAAGTTGACTGTTGAACTGAAATTATGTCCACACTCCATCTTGCAACCTGATAAACTTCTACAGTGAAATGTCTGCCTTGCTAGAGGGCCATCTTCTCTGGACTGTATCCAGAATAAGCTTGTGGATGGGCATCTTTTGACTGCTTTTTTGGAAACCGTGGTATTTATTTTCTTGTGTGCTTCTAAGCTATACTTTTCCTTCTCTTTTGCCCTTTGCTTTCTAGAGCAATATAACAGTATGGTAGTCTTACCATCTGTAAGCAGTGCTGCTGCACTTACTCTTGGGAATTGTTCTGCCTCCTCCTAACCAGAGAAGAGCTGCAAGTGCCAGCCTTAACCTCAGTGGTGTTCTTTATTAGGAGGCAGCAGGGGACAGATTAGTCCCTGCTCGTGCATAATCAGTTAACAAGACATAAGTTGGAAGTGTTGTCTGGCTTGTAGATTGACTTTGTTCCATTTCCAGATACACAAGGTTCTGATGCAGATATCCCACTCTAGAGCTTCTGAGAAATTTGAGGGAAACTAGTGATAGGAAATTATTCTCTGAGGAAAGAGCACTTGTGCTTTTTTCCAGTGCAAAGGTTCGTGATGTGTCTGTGGCAGAATCAGTGCCCTTATTGAACCTTCAGGTGTTATTAAGGTGTGGAGAAATAAATTGCGATATGATGTGATGGAATTATTATAGTATATTACTTGACTGTAAAGTCAAGTTACTTACTATGTTTTGCCTAGAAAGGACTGTGGAATCTCCAGAACTAGTGCCTTTGCCCAGTCCTGTGTTGTTCCATAGTTTACCTTCATTGTAGTGAAGTCTAAACAGAGGTGGGTGTAAATTCTGCTCTTTTGAACTATTTCTGTTCACTGTTTCTAAAACAGTGAATTAATAAGCCTTTCTTACCTTCAAAATTATTTCTGATTTATATCAATTCCCAAGGAAGTTTTTGCAGCTTCCAGCCAAAACACTGACTGTATTGAACACTGACTGTATTGAACACTGACTGAATGGATTGAAAGTGGAAGATTTGACAAGGAGGTGTTTTTCTTTGGTTGTTTTTGCTCAAGATACCTTTGCAGCTGAGAGTGCTAAGAATAGTGTTTCAGTGTGGGAGTTTTCATTTTCATACCCTGTGTTTCCTTTGGGTAGTTTTCTGTCTGTTGAAAGAAATGGAATTCTCTCAAGGAAGGTAACAGAATATGGTTAAAGACTTAAGAGCATTCTTTCTGTCTGGCCTGGGGGGAAGGGAGATAGAGAGTTCAGAACTGCAAAAACACAGGCTGAAGACTCTTTTGCACATGCATTAGGCTTTGGTATGCAAGTAGGGCAAGGCTGAAGCCTTCCTGGTGCCTTTTGCCCCTGCTGAGTTTGGACTTCGTGTATGTGTGTGTTCCTGCAAATGATGGAATAAATCTATCTTCACACTTCAGCTGTGAGTGGTGGCCGTCTTGTTAACCTGGGTCTGTCAGTGTCAACTCCAGCACACATCGAAATTCCAAAGGCGGGGAATTCAGTGTTTCCACTTGATAGGTATTTTTGCTAGTACTGCATCTCAGTTGGTTAATTGTGTGCCTGAATGGTTATAAAGCAAATCTCTCCTAGTAAATAGCTCGGGGAAGTACTTTTAGGTGCCACCTTGAAAGCAAAGGAAACCAGCAAAGTGCATACCCTCTCCTCAAAACAGCTTGAGTTCAAACAGGATTCTTCCAGGCAAGATGCCTGCGGTTTCCATTATGGATACAAATGACAGCGTGAAGCCGTCGGTGAGGAATGAGATGTGAAGCTGCAAACACAAATCTGCTGAGGGAAAATTTGGCCTTTCATTGCATTATGAACTTGGAGACCGTTCTATCTTTCTAATGTTAACCTAAAAGTATTTACTGAAATTGGAAAAACTTCTTAGTAGTTAACAGCTAGAAAATTAATACCGCCTTCCTATCAGTGTTCTGCTGACACTAACTTCACACTTGTGCAAATAAGTAAAGATTCTATGCAGAAGTCCCAATAAAGCTCTTACATCTCTATAGTAATCTAATGTCTTTGTGTATTAACTACATTCATGTAAAAGTTTGCCATATATGCATTAAAACATTTTTTCTTCTTGTAGCTGTTGATCATGAGACATTTTTTGTCATTTTCATATGCTTTTACTAGAAGTGTTTGGTGTCTGTGTTGGCATTGTTCAGCATTGTTTTGTGTTTCATTTATAATTACAATACTGAAGTGGAGAAGGGATGCAGAAAGATGTGTGTCTTTTTTATTAAAAAAAAAAGTCTCTATGTGCACTGTTAGTTTTTTTTTTCCCAGAAAACTTTTTACAGATTTAACAGAGTTAATTTATTTTGTCTTGTCACTGGAGGATTTCTGGATTGGTGCCAAATCAGGAATGGTTCGTTGGTCCACTACATTTGGGAGACTTGTTATTTCAGATTTGTTTGTATTAAGATTCTGTCTCTTGAAAGGATTGCTGTAATAAATTAATATATTTAGACTGTGACTGCCGGCCTCTTTCATTGGCTGGCACTTCATTCCAGATCAGCAGCCCCCAGGATTCCCGTGCTTCATGAGGTCTGTTTTGTAGCCTATTAAAGATGCCTCGGGACTGTGGCCAGGTTGCTATATAAACAGAACTAGCTGATTTTAAAGGGTTGCTCTGCTAGGCAAGGTTTTTCATGTCTGTCATTTTTTCTTGGCAAAGTTGTGTATTTGTACAGTGCACACAGTCTTTTTTTAAATTTTGTGAGTAGTCCTATGAAAGTGCTATTGTATAAATTTTGCTTTATCTGGAATACGCTACTGAGAAAAAAAAGCTTTTGGTGTTAAATTATGTCTCATTTCTCATGTCTGCTGGGGAAAAAGAGAAGATACTCTGTGTCTGGTCCTGACAAAGCAGGTTTCGTCAGACTATTATTTCTGTGCAGGCTTTGAAGAAAAAGGGTAAAAGGTCATTCTTTGTTTGTAACTAAGAAAGATATTGGGTTTGAAAGATGGTTTATTTTTCTGATATTTTAAATAGTCTGCCTTCCATAGCCCAAGCATTTGCTTGCCTTAAAATACTGAACTACTTATTTCAAGTATAAATATGCTCAGAAAGAAGACCACTTTTAAGGAAGGCTGAGTGTTTTTAAAACATAGAGTGTTTATGTCATGTTAATGTTGTCACAAAATATTGTGACTGTCCTGTCAGAAATGACAGTGTGTTACAAGAATGAATCTGAGGAATTTTTAAAAGAATCTCAGTAATTTCTTGAAAGGTGCTTTGTAAAGGTGTTCTTCAGTATTCACTATAAATAATTTGATTTAATATGTTTCTCGTAATGTTGTTTGGGTTTTTTTTGTAGCCAAATGCCAAATGCCCTCTCTGCAGGAATAAACTTCACGTAGAGCACTTGGTGGAATGTCCCCTAGAAGAGAAAATAGACTCCAGTAGTGGGAAGAAGCCTGATCAGGAGTGGATATCCAGCTCAAAGGTACATTCCATTGTGTTTTATTTGGCTTTCATTATGGTTTTATAGGGCATACTCTATCACTCTTACATAAATATGCTGAACATATTATACATGTGGATAACATACTTTAAATTATTATTTAAAAGTCTGCCCAGCACGTGTAGCCAGCACAGAAGAGAACGTGCAATAAAATCACACTACAAACAAATTTTGCAGCAGGGAAACAAGACAAAAGGAAGACTAATTGTAATTTGATGCTGGTCATTGTTCAGTATATAGATGTGTATTAACTAAACAAAACTTCAGTAAAGGGCTTTGTCTTTTGTTTCAATTTCTAAAGATAGAGCAGTTTTGTAACCACTTACCCAGCTCTTAATTTACTTTTGGAAAAAAAATCCAAATAAATCCTTCTTTCTTAAATCTTGTATAAAGAATATATATTCTGCTGTAGAGCAGCAAGTTAAATGGGCATCATATGTCCAATGTAACACTTGCCAGGTAAACTAGTGAGATATTGTTGTTTTACTTTGCAGACCTGTTTGTCAAGGTCTGCCACATCATTTTTTTGCCTCACTCTCATCGTGAGCACTTGCTGCTAGAAATTAAATCTTCCTGCTTGTAGTTTGACCTTTTTGTTTTGAGATTGCTTTTCTGCAAGTTACTTTTAATGAAGTAATTGTTCTTTCAAATGCTGGTTCAAATTTATTCCCTAAAAATCCTTCTGTGGAGACCTAAGAACTAATTTAGGAAATTTTGCTCTAGAATAAGTAAAGATTTTTTGTTTGTTGATTTGTTACCTAGTGCTGTCACTTGCATTTTCTAGTTAGTGGTTCTTTACCTCGTTATAGCTAAACCTTACATGAGAAAACTGGTAGTGTTATTCTGCCTCTGATCCAGTTCCTTGTTCCTTTTGTTCTCGTGCTGGTTCAAGAGTGTTTCTGGTGCCTCCTTTTTACCTTCACCCTCAGCCGAGGGTCTTGCATAGCTTATTTGCCTGAGGGTTTCTGGGGGAAGCCTTTCCCACTTCCTGAGTATTGCTATAGTAGAGCACTTGCCTTGTGGCTGTCCATTGCTTAAGCCTTAGTTTTTGGAGTTCCAGTACTTTGTTCCTATCTCCCATATACCCTGGAGATGGGGGACTTACTGGCTCCTGACAGTGGGAAGTATGTCTGAAAAGTGAGTTGTCAGTCCTCTTCCCCAAAGCACCCTCCATCACCCTGTAGTTTGTGACCATTAAAAATGCTCAGTCCTTAGTTTCCTGTGGAAATTGAAAGAAACCCTACCCACAGAATTCAGGGGTAGTCCATTTAAAAGGTATTACTGAACAGGGATTTCTTTCAATTGATATGAACTATGACGAAGCCACCTGTAGGAGTGGAATCTAAGTTCATTTCATTTTGGATAAATGCTTCATTTGATTTCAGATAAATGCTCTGATGCATGCTTTGATAAAACTATGGAGGGATAATCCAGCTGCTAAATGTCTGGTTGTTTCTCAGTTCACAACTTTCCTGTCACTGATAGAAAATCCTTTAAAGTAAGTAGAACTACTGTTCTTTATTATAAACGTGTTATTTTTAATAAACAGTGTTTTAGAAAGATCTCTCAAAGAAAATAGAATTTTAAATATACATTTCAATGCAGAGATCAGGATTTTAATGTATTTATTTCCTGTTGTCACAGAAAATGGATTGTTAAATTGAACATTTTTACTTTCTCTTTAGAGAATCAGGATTTGCCTTTACTCGTTTGGATGGGTCAATGGCACAGAAGAAAAGAGTGGAAGCAATTCAGTCTTTCCAAAGCAACCAAGCAGGGTCCCCAAAGATAATGCTTTTGTCTCTGAAAGCAGGTGGAGTTGGATTAAATCTGACAGCAGCTTCCCAAGTGTTTTTAATGGATCCTGTGAGTAATGGGTTGTTCATAATGATCTGGCTTAATGTAGGTGAAACTGCTTTGGTGTTTTCCTAAGAGGTAGAAGGAAAGCCCCTCTAGGAATGAATTACTCTGATGAGTAACTTTAAAGGGCAAGTAGGACTTTTCTTCGTTTCCCTGGCATCTTTTTGTTTTAACACTGTATTTTTGTGCTGTCCACTTATTTACTGTGAATGAAAAGAATGTTAGTAGTACTATTACTAACAGAGTGGTGTGACACCTTACGGTGTAGCATATGCTATCTGTTCCTTTTTTATTTCTTTTTTTTTTCTGGTATTTTTGAATGTGGGTTTCTGTTTGTTGTTTAATAACTTCTAAAGCCATGAAGTGGAATTTCAGGAACAGTATATATTTAATGCAATGCTTGTCTGCTCCAGTCCTTTGGTTATTATTGTGAATTTATTTATAAAGACATTAGTTGGAGGTTACTTTTTGTGGCCTTAGGAGACTGCTAATATTTAAACATAGGAACTTTTTTTCCTTTCATTAAAGCACTCGGGAACACAAAATTATTTGTAAGGAATAAGAATGTAAATTATATTTATTGATAGCAAAATGGTATTCTTAACAAAACTGGTTCATGTGTTTTGTCATTGTACAAAGTCAAAGGTTTTCTGTTCACTTCCTCCCTTCGCCACTGATGTCCTAGTTTTTTGGCAGTTGGAAGCCGAGACAAATTCTGCACTTAAGGACAAAACCAAAGTAAATGAAAATAATGGTGTAGCTTTGGACTTGGGCATCTGCTAACACTGATAGGAAAGAAAAAGTACTAGCTTGGACATCAGATTAGTGATATTAACAGCATGAAGACAAAAGCTACTTATTTAATGAACTAAAGGAATTTGAATAAGAATGTGGAGATTTTTCCTGAATCACAATGCATCTTCACCCACGTTGTTTGTGTGTGTGTGTTGCATTGATGGGTTCAGCTGGAAGGGACCTACATGACCACAACGCCATCTGGTCCAACCACTGCACTTTGCAGTTTAACAATTCTCTGAATATTGGTGGAAACTGCAGGAGAATTTTGATATTTTGTGAAGATAATGAATGAGGTATAATGCCTTGAGTATTGCAGCAAGCAGTTTTAAGAAAATAAGCTAAGCCATCTGAGACATCTACAGTACATAGTTCTACCTAACAAACCAGAGACAAATATAATTGCAGCCTTTTTCCACCACTGAATAGCATATTCTCATCCTGCTGGTAACCATCCCAAGTGGCAGTGTTTGAATACTTGTATTTGATGGAGGGGTAATTGGGACCACATGAGCCTTTATGATCTCACTTTTGAATAGTCAGTGCTGAATGAGATCCAATCATACACTAGCACTCCTTGAAGTGCATTAGCAGCCATAATAGGATTTAAGACGCAGAAATACCTTGAGCCAGTGAAGTAATCAGTTTTTCAAATTCTGTGGATTTGTTCTAGCACTGTAGCTTAGAGGTCTGCATTCCCTCTCTGAGAGGTGTAATAGCACAGTGCAAGGGAGGAACATTTATCCAACTATAGATTACTTTATTTCACAACCCCCCCCTTTTTAAATTACTTTTTCCTTGTGTAAATACAATCATACCTGCTGAATTCTCACCTTTAGAAAGAAATAGAAACCTTTAATGTGAGAGTATCACAAGTATACAGGTGCTTTTCTGAGACTCAAGTTTCATTATATTTTCCCATGTAAAACACAGTGTCCTTTGTATAAGATAATTACAGAAAGGGATAGAGGTACTGCAATTCAGTTTTCCTTTGCAGGACTGATGAGAGAAGAGTGAAAGTAGTACATTTTGGTCTTCCTCAACTACAGCAAACATAGAGTGGAATGTGCTTCTGCGTGTTTGGGCCAGGTCTATCCTCGACATCATCTTGTTCATACAGTGAGATTAATATTAGAATGGTTTGCCATACATAGCTCACCAGGAATGTTCATCTTGCAGTGACAAGTACAGAATTTGTTACACTTTTGATCACTACCATAGATTGGAGAAACAAGACTTGTTTGGCTTTTACCTTGCAACTTGATGTCTCTGAGTGCATGTAGGTATCAGAGGTTCTTAGAATCTAAAATGAGTCATTAAGAGTTCTCAGATGACTTGCAGTATGTAGGTGACATGACAAGGTGAGCCAACTGAATGAGACTTACTAATCAGAGACAGAACATTATTACAGTTTATATAGATCTAATTATCTGTTCTCTGAGAACTAGTAGTACTGTACCTTTAGATAGAAAAAACATGCTGGAAAAATGCACAGACTAGGCGTTTCACAAATACTTAACATTTAGTATTACATCCTAAGCTAAGTGGGAACAGCTACACTATCATTTTGTGTTCAGCCAAGTTTCTTGTTTATGTAACATGGTTATTATTGTATATACTGATGAAAGAATAAGTGGGTTTTCTTAACAGTTGAGGGACTTGGTTTACTGCTGAGTAACTGCCTGTGTTCAGCTGGTTTAGATTTTGCTACCAGGAAAACAATACTCAGGCAGTTAAGTATATGAAGTGTTTATGTCAGAATTGAAAGAACAGATTGTTTTGATGTCTCAGACTCCTGATAAAGTTTGGTTTTAAAGCATTTTCTTGAAGTTCTTGCTTGTTATGAATATATAACTGGAAGTTCTCAAAGCTTTCTTTCCAGCAGGATACTTAAGGAGTGAGACATTAGGCTGGGAGTAATTGATCTGCTAGCAATATTTGTTGAAGAGGTGATGGTGCAATATCTGCTTTGTGATTCCATGTTATTAGGTACTTTGAAGAGAGATTAGTTAACTTTGTTCATTGCTGCTACTACTAGGCTTGGAATCCTGCTGCTGAGGACCAGTGCTTTGACAGGTGCCACAGGCTGGGGCAGAAGCAGAATGTTGTTATTACTAAGGTGAGTGGAGAAATGATCCCAACAGTTCTCTGGCTATGAATAAATATTTTCACAAAAGCTTTATTGTATTATAAAAATAATTGTGACATCATAGTCACACCAGTAAACATAAATTGTGTTGTGATTGTTGAAGTGTGGACTTCGAATTTTAAGATTTTAATATTAGAAGTTAGATGTCCCTGTTGAGCTATTTGGAGTGACTCAGGTGGGGTAGTTTGCTCTTACTTAGCCTGGCTATTACCGTTCGTGACGTTGAAGGTAAGGGAACACTTTTGCCATTATTGTATTAGCTTATTAAGCTGTGGAAGAGCAGCTGGGCTGTCTTGTTAATATCCAATCACAAAAGTAGTATTTGGAAAATTGAAGACAGGTTCTCTTCTAATATAAGTAGCAAAGAAGAGATAGATATCCTGACAATGAATTAAAAAAAAAAAAAGTGAAGAAATTAAAATGCCAAACCTTTTCCTCCAACTGCTTTACAACCATTTTCTTTGGGTTTTCTTTACAAAGTAATAACTAAATAATGTAACTGTCCTTTAGGCTGCTCGGGTTCTTAACATTTTTTTCCAAAATACCTAGATTTCTCATTCTAAACTTTTATTTAAAAAAAATCTTCAGTGCATTTTTGTTTGCTTGTTTGTTTTTATTTCAGTTCATTGTGAAGGATTCAGTGGAAGAAAATATTTTGAACATTCAGAACAAGAAGAGGGAACTTGCAGCAGGAGCCTTTGCTACCAAAAAGCCTTCAGCAAATGAAGAGATACAAAACAAAATGAATGAAATTAAGGCTCTGATTGATTTATAGCTTGATCCTGTGATATTTTCAGTAAATAATATATTTTTTAGATAATACTGCTTCTAGTTACATGTCCCATGCTAAATTTCAGTTTTGCTCTTTGTGCTCAAAACATAAATGCTTCAAATAAGTTATAAAAACTAATTTGCGCCTAAATGTTAATTTAGAAGCACATAAACTCCTGAAATCATTTCAGTGTTCACTTCTTTGAAAGGATCATTTCTTGAAAAGGTTGCTTGTTATGTACAATGCTTAGTACATAAAAATCCCTCAAAACAGAAATGCAAGTTCTGACTTGCAAGCATTTAATCTCTTTTTAGAGGTGAAAAATTAATAAAAGGTAAATAGTGTGTGTTTTCTGCTTCAGACAAAACCCATTAGAAATGAATTGGTTTTATGTTTCTGTCTCAGTGTTGCCTGATAAACAAACAGATAGACTGGATTCTTTGTTTCAGAATAGATGGTCAGTGACACTGTAAGGAGTTCTTATTTTGCAGGCTATGTCCAAAGGTGGTATTTAATTAAAAATGTAAGAATATTTTTAACTATTTCTGAATAATACACGGATGCAGCTGGGAGCTTCTCTTTTGATTACTTCCCCGGAGCTAGTCAAAGGAAGTACTTACATGTGTAAAACTTCTCTTAACAGAATAGCAATTATTTTTGTAAAAGTGAAGGGTTTTTTGTTTGGATAAAATGCTGGAATCATAGGCATGTATTGATAACATGCTGTCTGGTAATTTCAGTAGACACTTTGAACAGTAAGACTGTGCTAGATTCAAAGTAGATTATAACCTACTCACATGTCAGGGAATCAGTCCACATACAATGATTTAAACAAATTATTTTAATAGCTGCCAGCTTTCTAACAGTTTTCTTGTAATCCTTTTGCACTTGTAGTGGGAAAACTGTGTGTTCTTAACTTCCAGACACATGTCTTTGTGGAGTGCTGACCTGCATGCAGCATGATTTATCGAGGAAGAATTTGGTAAACTACTCATGTTCATGTACCACAAACTAATAAATAGCACGGAAGAATCTCAGTTGAGTATTAGCTGAATATTCTTGTCTGTTCCTTTCTTTCTTTCTTTTTAATTCTGCGCTTCTGGTAAGTGTTTACCTAACATTGTGCTGCCTTCACCATAGTTCAGACTTCACATTGGAGGCAGAGGTTGCTGTATCGAGTCCTGTTTAGATTTGGGAAGCGTATTTGGCATCTGAGAAATGGAATCTGATTTGCTTGTAATGCCTTTCACCTCTTCTTAAGTCTTAAGAATACCAGCCAGCTGATTGTTAAGATGAATTGCAAACATAGGAAAGGGAAAAGGACTGAGAAATAAAGGGGAAGATGTATCCTGTTTGGAGAAACAGTGAGCTAATGAAAGGAGTGAGAAAGGAATTAAAAATATGGAACCTAACAAGCTGATGCATTTTTGGGGAACCAGCGTCTTAGCTATGGAGACAAGTGTGGTTTAAATCTGTTAGAGAAAGAATTAAAAGGGCACGAATGATGGAAGACAGCTTGAACCCCACTGACTGGTTGTCACTGGAAAGTTGACAAAAGATCAAGAAAAAGAGCTGAACCTGATAGAAGTTGGGGTTTGGGGATTTTTGGGGTTTTTTTTTGCATACAGTTGTTCTGGTTCAGATTCTAATAGTTAGAGATAAGCTGGAGAAATAATTTGTGGTTATGAAGGAAAGATTTGTCTTTGTTTCTTTATTTCTATTTTCTAAGTTAAAATTGCACAGGAAAAAGACCCATTTCTTTGGCTAGACAAACTACGTGATTACTTCTGTGAAAATTTGCTGACATTTTGCAGAATGGCTTAGTTACGAGTATGAAAACAATTACTAGTATCTTTTTCCTCTATTAGGTAATGGCTTCCATGTTCCAAAGCCAAATAAAAACTTACTGAAGGTAGTACTAAACTATACTGTCTCTGCTAAGAAAGCCATTAATATATCTGAGAGAACAGATAGAGGTCAAACCTGAGAATAGAAAAGTCCTATCTGATTTAATGGAGCTCTTCCTTTACTCGAGTGGTTAAAAACCCCAAAGTTCTGGTTGTTTGGAGTTTATTTCTTCTGCTTTTCATGACCTTGAAGTAGTCTTTGGCTATTGGCATTCTGTTTTGTGGAGTTTGACCAGTATGTTCTAGGAATGGGCTTTTGGAATTATTTTTAATTCCAAAGACTGAGTTAGTGTCTGTCATTCTGATTTTTGGGGCTTTTTTTACCCTGTACATAAAATAAAGATAGCAATGGAAAAAAATCTTCTAAATTTGTAAGAGTTGTTCAGAGTTGTCACCATCTAAGGAACACCTTAGATTTTATGCTTTATAAGGGCAAATGGAGTTCCAGTACTTGAGTTGCAATCTAAGCAGGGCTATGAATCTCCTGAATAGAGATGTTTTGAGTATAGTGCTTGGATTCAGTTACTGCTTTGAATCAAGTGATACTATTGCAAGGGAGGAAAAGGGATCTTTGCTTTTCTGTAAATGCTGCCTGCAGGAATTATGAAGGGAATACTGGCAGATAATGACACAAAGGTCATTTTATTGAGAATAGGCTGCATAGAATTTGGTAGAGATACTGTTCACCTTCCTGAGGCTGTGGGTAAACATTTGACCATAGTGTGAGTTACAGAGGCTAAGACAGAATGATTTTTACAGGTTTTCTTTCTTTACTAACTGTATTTCTTAACCCAAACCATGCAGGTTTTCATCTTATTCAGCATCTGTCCTTACCTTACTGTATTAGTGTAACAAAACTTACATGTTAAACCAAATTTTCAGGCAGGTAATAAGTCACATACATTTACTTTCTTTGTTCTCTCCAACTAAGCTTAAAAAGAAGCCATGTGCCTATTCTCTAGGATGAATACAGACAAGAGGAGGAAAATTAGAACTGCTTAGCTGTCTTTTAAAAGAGTATTTTACTATTTTCCATAGAGCATTCTGTGAGCGTGCAGAACTCCAGTACTTGTTTGATAAAGTGTACTTTTGTCATTACAGACTGTAACTAGTAATCCCTCCTGCTTTCACACAACTTCAGATTTATCTGTTTAAAAACAAAACAACCAAACCAAAACAAACAAAACAAAAACAAAAAAATCAAACCCCCAAACCCCCCAAAACACAGCAAAAGAAAAATCCACACAGGAAAGGGCTAGTTACAATTGGGAGTTCAGATACTATGTACTTCTAAATAGCTACAAGCTACTTTTGTTTGGACCTCATCTTTTAGCTTTTTTCCTAAATGACTAACTAATCTTAGAGCAATTAAACAGTGAAAACAAGTTAAAACAGTCTAACTCTCATACCCATATTATGTCTTCTGCTTTACCAGCAAATGGTGAGAGCTTGTTGATTATTCATTTTATCTCTAAGTTAAAAGTTTAACACCCTCACTAGGTTCCAGCCTAAATCCTCCTCTATTCTGGACTAGTACAGGGTATAGCTGTCAAAGAACACTAATTTTGTTCTGTTTAGACTTTTGGCTAAAGGATAGATCTGAACCTCAGTACAGATGTCAGTCAATCTCTGCCCATCAGCATGCTTTATTTATTTTTACTGCTTTTCCATGTGTCTTGGAGTATGTGTAGCCTGAGTGTGGCAAAAAGCACTTTATTTTACTCTTTGCACACATGGCAAGAGTAGTTTTTCTAATCAGGGTAGGTACTTAAGCAGCTGTGTAATGTTTCTTTGCCAAAATAGCATCACCATTGTGTTTAAGACTCAGTGTACAGGGCTTCCATTAGAGATGATGGGTTTTTAGTCACTTGAAAGAAAGATGCCCTCTTCCCCAACTCCAGGTTACTAATGCGAGGAGCTTCAGCAGATACTTTCTCCACTGCCCTGTCCTATACTTAGGGGAAGCTAATAAGGGGATTGACCCTGAACAGCTCCCTGGCAAATTACTATCTACTCTGTAAATAATTACTGAACTAAAAGCTTGACATTTGCTAATGAGAGCTTGAGGAGCATTAGCAAAGCTTAAGGGTTATATTTCCTGAATATTTTAGTTAGACTGCTTTGGAGCTCCCTTTTTCTTAATTGCTCAAGAGTTTATGGAAGACAGAAATGCATGACAACTTTTTATTTTTGTATCAAGTGCAACATTGCAAGGAACAGATAAAACTCAGTTTACTAGTCCCATAGTATACAGAACTGAAAAATGCATTCTGCCATGCTGTAGACACTGTGCGTAAGAACCTGGTCAAAAATTCAGTGCAATTGTGACTGGAAGAGCAAAGCAGTGCTATTACTGTTACAACTGTATGTATCCCAGTGTCATTAATACATTTATGGTAAAGCAGAATGGCTACCACTCCAGTGTATGAGCAATCCCATGAATTAGATTTTACATCTAAAACAGCAAGCAAAGGAATCAATGCTAATCACCTTAATGAGGTGAGGTAACAAACCCAGTTTCAGGAATATGTTGGGCCAATTGATCACAACGGAAGAAATGTTAAGCTGAAAATACCTGGTTTTATCTAGTAAGGAGATTTGGAAATGGGGCAGTAATAGGTGGCCCAAGGAATTTTGCTTCCTAGCTTTTGCTCTTTCTTCATCTGTAGCACTGCAGAGGCTTTCAGCCAAGAAGTACTTCATCAAGCTACTAGCAAGTGTAACTGACCACCATCTAATACCTTTCTAGCTGTTAGTTCTGGAACAAGTCCTTGCATCACCACTGTTTGAGACAGGCATTTCTACTGAAGGTAGGTATCAAGTTTCTTCTTGATGTTGTCAAAGGAATCCACTCCCATATAGTCAGCTTGGCCCTGTTCCCACCGTTCCTTGCGTTCTTCTGAAGATTCAGTTGGTAATACTGGTGATACTGATAAGTGGGACACTGCCTCTGTAACCTCTGCCTAAAAGGAAAGGCAGAGTAAAAATATGGAAATACTGTGCATGGCTAAAGTGAGCAAGAGGCCATAGAATGAGACAACAAAGTAGATGTTCTCATGTGCAGTAGCAAGCATTGCCAATGGGCAAGGATTGTGCAGCCTTCATAGCAAAATAAAGCAGAGTTACAGATGGTAGCAAGGGGAAAAATAAAAAAAAAAGAAAAAAGTTTAAGTTCCTCATACCTCTCTACAGAAGCCACAAGAGAAAGCCAGAGTATAGACCAAGCCCGATAGCTGCAAATAGTTTGTTAGAAAGATGCAAGATTACCAAGAGAAAGCACATCTTAAGAGATCATTAACTTTAGTCTTAGAAAGGCTGAGAACTTAAACTGGCCCACGTACAAAGCTAAGACTAAGAAGTCTGCAGTCAGATGCAAGCTACTAAATTCTGAAGGAGAATTAGAATCATTACTTTGACTTTAGTAAGTGTTGGGATTATTACTACCATTTTATGTAAGTATTAATTTTCTCGTTATCCTAGGCTTACCTAAATTTGTTTCACCATGCATGATCTGTATGTACATATTTGCATGCTGAACTCAGGTTCTTCTGCTTGAGAACCTTATTAGCTGCAACACATTAAGAGTTAGGGCCCTTCTCTATATATATCAAAAAAGGTACTATGATATAATGTCTGGTGCAAGGTTAGCTACTTATATAGTTTCATTTAGGCAAGCATACAGCTATGTTCAAGACCACTATAGCATGTTTTTCTTCTGTAGTGTTTTTTATTCCAAGCTTAAAAGAACAAAACCAAAATACCCTGCATCTCACAAACTAAAGCACACCCATGCTTTGAGTTGGACAGAGGGAAGGGAAATGGCTGCAATGGTTAATAAGCCATCATCCATACTTGGGTATGGACATATAAGATTATTAAAGTACGTACCATGTTTACACCTGTAGTAATTTCTTTAACAATTCCGTGCTGTTCTAGTAATGGTAAAACATCAGTTATGTAGGTATCCCACCACATGTTGAGGAATTCTGGGTGAACTATTTTAGGGTCGTCCATGTTGCCTTTTATGCTTTTTGTTCTGGAGTCATATGTGTAGTTCCATGGCTTTGTGCTTCCCAGGAAATGCACCACTTTAGTATTTGCACCAAACCTGTTGGACAGAAAAATTTTAGAAGCCATTTTGTACATGTGTCTAGACAATGAGGTTTGTCTGGCAGACAATTTTTTTTAACCTGCAGTTTCTGTATTTGTCCAGAAAACATAAATAAGAGTATATTTAAGAGGCTAAATGCTAAATGATCAAACTGCCAATGCCTACTGGGACTGAAAGCATTGCTATGAAACAGAAAAAATGCAAACTGAATTCTACATTACACTAGTCAGAATACAGCCAAAACCTAATGGTCTGGACTATTTCAATACTTACAGCCAACTCAAGTCTTTAGAGTGATGTCCATGGCTCAGGAGAGAACAGTCTCAAGCAGCCGTTGCAATCGGAACTGGTTTTAGAAGTGAAAAGGATTCTAATCCAAAGTCAGCAAGCCAGAGAGTTAGGCATTACAGGCATTATGTGGAGAAGGGTCAGTGTTAAGTTACCCTTTAGGTTTACAGCACTGCGGAAAAGGATCATTGGAAGGCCGTGCTGCAGGAAGATCATGTCCCTGCAAAACAATAGCTTTGTATGACCTAGGCATGTCAAAGGACTCCTGATCTTGGTGCAGCAGGGCCTTGCTTGACAACCAGTACTTTGTAAATAACCTTAAGTTTAGCCATGGGTGAATTTGGTGGTGGGTTGTTTTTGTTTCTTTAAAAAAAAAATTAACTCGGTTTTCAATATGGACTTCTAGCCTTATCCCAAATGTTACCAGTGTGTTCTTTTGCATTAAAAGTGTAAATGAGGTGCACCTCTTCTCAAGTAAAGAACTTAACACTAGCAGAGATGACAGTCATTTTATTCTTGTACAGTTCCAGAACTAGATTTCAGTTTGAGTCAATTTTGTGAACAAGCAATATTAGTCTCTCTAGTAACAGCGATTATTTCACCTAGTTCAGTTTATATCACGTTAGGATTTCTTCTCCGCATAATATGACTGAAATGGATAATAATGCCAAAGCAGTTTGACATTTTATTAAGCACGTGCTGGTCGTTTTGACCAGGACTCAGTTGTTTAAGGAGTTTTACATATGGAGACAATACGGGTGTGTTTCCAAAGCTATGGAATATTCAAACTAAGACAGTATATGCATTGGAGTGGGAGGGGGGTTCCATACTATTGTAAGATCCTTGAGTATATTTCAATATTTATATTCAATGTTTTGGACACAACTGATCTTATTACAGAATGAAGACCTATGTGTGTGTGTGAAACAAGCCCAAGTATTTGCAGTAACTGCAAGGGGAAAAAAGTGTCTTTGACATGTCAGTTACTGGGCTTTAACTTTAAACTCTATGTCAAGATTTTGTCTAAGAGGACTACGTTAGTTTTATTAGCTGCCACAGTACTAAACGACCTGAATTTTCTTCATCTTAGGCTGCTGCTGTTCTGAAGAATTGTTCAAAAATCAAGGCTATTTAAGCAAGGGAATGCCTAAGAAGTGTTATGTTACACTTGCTGCAAACAGAGAAGTGTACTCTTAGTATTCTGTCCACTTAGAGCCAGGACAACAGTTGACAGATGCCAAGCTTCTCTGATGTTTTCAGTATCTGCTTTCTAGATACTTCCTGGATCTGCAATACTTTATTTTGACATTTAAGTTCAACTGTTAGGAAGCGTTATGTCCACACTGGCTTCAGTAACTAATCTGTCTTTCCCCATCTCCCAGAAAAGTCCTTCATCAATGTTTTGAAGTTAGAGACCATTTGTCATGAATTGGCATTTTCCTTTGGAAAAAGGATTACTGAGACTGCTGTGAAATCTAGTCTCGCTATACAAAGCTGCAACAAAACTTAGCTATTGATGTCAGTAGGTTTAAATTTCAGTATATTCCAACTGCTGATTATTGAGAGTGTAGCTGCTGATCTAACCAAGGGAAATTGTTCCACCTGTCCCTGAACAGGGACTTTTACTTACAAGGGCTGCACTTCCAGCATTCTGTGTTTGAAGGTCTGCTGAATTCTGTTAGGCAACTGATTCAACCAGTTAAATGGAATTTTTGTCAGGAGCCCCCAGATCTAACTGGTGTTTGATGGCAATAAGGTAATTTGTAAAATTAAGCTCATGTGACTAACAGCCAGCCATGGAAAGAGGACATACCTTACAATAGATGTTAGCTTATCAAATGCTATCCAGCCCCTTAGTCATTCTGAGGCTTGCATGTATTTCTTTAAATAAGTGTTCCGCTTTTAGCGTGACAGGATTCCAGATGGTATTCTGATCACAAGACATAGTTTGATCTTGAGCCAGCATCAGTCCTGCTTATGTTAGCTGCTGCTTCAGACACTAGTAACCTGATGTCATTCAGAGATCAGATTGTTTTTATGCAATTGGTACTTTCCCACCCCTTGCCCCCAGCTTCTGCAACTCTTAATAGATAGAGTTTCTGTGTAACATTTCAGCTTCCCTTGCTTGCCTCCTCCTTCCTCCTGTGTTATAGCACTTTGACCCTGTCTCTGACATACCATTTACTCACATGCCAAGTCTAATAAGGCTAGCTAGGGAGGATACAGTTTTCCTCACAGAGGAAGTATGCAATGGTATGTGGTTGGCTGTAGACTTTGTTTCATACTGCTGTTACTTAAAGAACTGACAGAGGTCTAGAAAGACTGTTGGGAGAGAATTCTAACTTTCTACAAGTCTTTGTTCACCACATTTATTTGAATTGCATAGGCTGATTATCTAGATTAACTACTGATTATTAAATACTCCTAAGTAATTTGATTGAGAAAAGGACAAGGTTACCTCAGTGGGAACAATACCACCAGTGACATGCTCAAGTTGATTCAAGAGCCTACTGCCACTGGTTAGAACGGTACTAGACTTGATCCCCTACTGGAGAAGCGGTTCTTCCTTTTGCAAGTGACCTGCCAAAGGTGCTTACTCTAAACTTCAGTGTTAAAACCAGGGAGGAGTGGTTTAAGCTACAGCTACAGAGCTCTGCATTTATCTTGAGATGACTAATTTGCCTTACATTAATTCAAGGGTGTTTTTTTTAAGGAAGAAACTATTATATATTCAATGACAATAACAGTCTCCTTGACAAAAACCTGTGTAAGCTCACATGCCTGTTCATTCAGTTACAAGAAAATAGTTTATGTAAGCTCTGAAAATCTTCTTAAAATTTTGAACTTACGCTTTAAATGCTGGAAGGTAGGAATATATAGAAGTGCTGCTCAAATTATAAAGAAATGGTAGATGTTTGCTCATGTCTGTTGTTGCCCAGCTGCTGAAGAAGGTGTTTAATAACCCCTGATCTGCACCTAAAAGAGAAAGCATTAATAGGCTACAAGCATCAGATAGCTGTTTGAGGATCTTTTTCAGTCACTTCAGTAAGTAAGAACTGGTAATGCAGTTGTCATGTCCAGTAGAAGTTTGGCACGAAGGACTAAATTTCTATTTGTGAACAATCCTCTAAACCTTGCAGCCTTTGAAAATAAAAAAAAAAGGCAGAGAATGACATATATAGTATGTGTGGGGTTGCTTTTGCTAAAAGATAGCAAGCTGCTCACAAACTCTGCCATTCAGTTTCTTTTACAGCCTAAGTTCAAGCTGTATAAGGCAGGGGAAAAAAAAATTGACCAGGACAACTGAGTACTGTTCAGCTTCAGGAAAGCTGTAGCTCAGAAGATCAAGTGGCAGCAATTAGTTTTATTACTTATGCTTACAGATGCATAACCAACATCTCACTGCCAGTTAGGGTATCAGTGGCCTGTTAGACCTGCAATCCCAAATGCATCTACCTCCACAGTGATCTGATTAAAAAAGCACCGTTCAGTCTTGGTGACCATTCTAGTAAAACTTCATCAAACCCAACAGACAAGAGGTGTTCCTAGTTCTGTACTAAAAAGCTGCTGACTAACTGCTAAGTGAGGATAATAATCTGTGTCGGGAGGGGCCACCTTAGTTTGCAAGTAGAGGTTGTAACAAGGTTAAGTGAGTCTGTTTGGTATCGCAGTAGTAGAGTAGCTAAAAAAAACCTCAAAAATGAGTAAAGCCTCCAGGCCCAAACAGTCTAGCTTCTAAGCAGCTACTGCGAAGCAAACCCCTATTTATTAATATTGATTTATTGCTTATTGCAGTGAATATAATTAGTTTTTAAGTGGTAATAGTTCCCCCTATCTATGAGATTGAAGGTAGCCCTCTACTTTCATTTTCTGTATTCCTTTCACCTATAACTGCATTCACAAGAAGCATTACTAAAGAGTAGATAAATGGATAGCTTCATTAGTAGTTTATTTTAATCTTTAATTTTCTCAAGCACTCAGTCTCTGCTGACTCAGAAAGAGATTTTTATTGGGTGTGATTAGAGTTAGAGCAGCGTTAAGGTTTACACTACCAGTGCTGTTTGAGCAGAATTTGCTTTTTGCAACTGAAGTATCTCGACGCTGGGCACAAACTTAGATGTACAGACAGTACACTGACAAATATAAATTCTAAGTATCCTGTTACAGCTGTCAGCATACGTAGAGATTGCAGAGTGAGAAACTGCCTGAGGACTCAGTCCAGTAATTTCAAATCTGTGACTTGCCTCTCAACCCCTAAAGGAAGGAAAGCACTTTTGAAGGAGTTGTGT
Organism: Myrmophylax atrothorax; assembly: GCA_026770055.1. NCBI lineage: Eukaryota > Metazoa > Chordata > Aves > Passeriformes > Thamnophilidae > Myrmophylax > Myrmophylax atrothorax. The sequence goes on from JAOXXN010000137.1 coordinate 25,694,383, forward strand.
CTATCACAAGAGAACTGAAGGGGCAGCAACAGCGTATTTAACTTAGTCTACAGGACTTTGTCTCACTCAGATTCTTTTACATACTCAGCTTTTATTTTTCAGATTGCATGCATTTGTGCTAAAGCAGACAATGAAAGCAGCATTTAGCTGCCCTGGTCCAGACTTCAACAGTAGTTGTGTTATATAAACTGGATCTTAGACATAAGGTAAAAGAACCAGGCAGAACTTGTATTAACTACATATTTACAGACACATATAAAGATACAGTACAGCAGGACTGTAAAAGCAATTATTCTGGATCCCAGGCTAAAGAGCCAGAGGATTTTCAAAACAACAGCAACATTCTTAAAATATCAGTACTACTATATTTCTTTTAAAACCTTTACATTCCCCTCCACTACTTTTAGACGGTATCTAGAGTTAATTGCATGACATATTCCTTTGTATCTAGAAAGGCGAAGTTCAGATAGACAAAGTGGTTGTCTACTTAAGTAGCCATTACTCTGCCATTTCTAGACAACAGCATTACATAAAAAGCACCTATCTGCTGTTATAAACATGAAATACTCCCCAAAGTCTTGCATTCCCCTGCTTACTACTACTGCAGATGAGGTACTTGCAGCTTGACTTCAACTACACATAGCTTGGTAGCTTGTTAAGTTTGGATCCCTATTAAAAGCAGTGCCCCTTCACAGGTTTGCTCTTATTAAAAGTTTTCTAGAACCTTTTATTACTGTCTAGGTCAATATAAGTTTCAATCCCCTTTCTCCCCACCAAGTTCCTGAGCTCAGCAGTAGCCTAAGTTGGCCTAAGTCTCTGTGGTCTCATTACTCAGATCAGTGCTATCATTTAATAAAAACTAAGTAAATTTTAAAGCTGAAGTACAAATTACAGTTCTAGAAATTTGGTGCGTTAACTATTAACTCACTATTTTTGCTGTTAAGTGCTGCAACAATTACTTTGCCTTTAGGACATTGGAGAACTTTCACCATGGCGTAGCTTTAGCTTTCATGTCAGTGAGTGTATTGTGGAAGCAGTTCTACTCTTTTAAAGGACAGGGTCCTTCAACCTAGAAGACCCTGGGGTCTGCTAGCAGTCAAGCACAAAGCTTGAAGAAGACAACCACCGGGTCTCACACATTCCTGGAGCTACTCAGGAGTCGGTTCACACAAAGATGTGGGTTTGTTCGGGAGGTTTTTGGTTGGTTGGTTGGATGGATGGGTTGGGGTTTTTTTGGGAGGGGGAGAGGATTGTCTTTTTGTGGATTTTTTGGGTTTCTTTTGGTTTTAATGCAACAATTCAGAACTGTGCTACAGATTTTGCCATAGCTGGTGATCAGTTTGCACCCAGCATCTGAAAGTGCTCACAAAGCTACAAACTACCACCTTGCCAATAGGAAGGTATAGACCCTTCACTACGTGGCAGTACTCATTTTCACTAGAGCTTATTCATATGGTAGGTAGCATTAAGCATCCAGCTGTGACTAATGTTCTTTAGAAGACCACACACAGGAGTCCACACAGTAACAGGGATTATTCTGCAGACTAAGAGTGAGTAGTGAATTTTTACTTTTTGAAAAGTACTGAAAGGTACATCAACAGGCTGGCTAATTACATTCTACCCAAGAGCTCCATTTTATGGTCTTATTTATGTAGCTTTCTGTCATTTTTTAAGTTAGACTTTGTTTTGTAGCACAGTAGTTATATAATGAAATTTAGTGACAGGAGACAGTGATATTCAGAAGCCTTTAACTATAGCAGTCTGCAAGCAACATGGGCTTTTACTGCAATGGTAATAGATACAGTAGACTTACAGGACAGCAGAACTTGGCTTCTCAAGCTTAAATCTGGTATAGTGGCCAATCCCAAGTGACCTGTATTGGGAAGCAGCCAAGGCTATATAATATACACTTGCTATTGGGAGAGACAGTCATCAGCCTATAATGATAGGAAGCCATCATATGGCATATGAAGAGATATTTGTATCTTCAAATACCTGATTCTCTGAAGCTATGCTAAAGCTGATCAGTGTTATTTTTTCTGCATCAACTTGAATAAGCACAGAACATTCAAGCCTCGAGTGTTAGGAATGCACGAAGCATAGTAGTGCAGTTTCATTTGCTGATGCATGCACTGTGCTTGCTACATCTTCAAATTTCTTGTTATATGATTTTACACTGTTAATGCTTACAGCTGCTAGTTTGGAGGCCAAACTCAGGGGGGTTTATTTCATGAAGTCTGAAAAAGGTAGTTTCCCTACATATTGTAATGATAGCCTCTATTTCTGAGAAGGATACAATTTTTGTGTAGTTACACTGAATTGAACACAGAGTCCTCATGATATTCCTGTAGTTACTGAGCCATCCCAACTACTGTTACCATTTTGGTCTAACTTATATTGAAATACAAATTAATACATACCATCAAAGCTGCCTTTCTCTGTGGCAAACTGTAACAGCTGATTGTATGTTTCAATGGAAGGTCGGTAAACAAAAACTCCTGAATTAAAACAGTCAGGCCAGCCTGGATCTGGTGCTGCAGACAGCTCTTCTCTCTCAAAAAGCTCATCAATATTTGATAAAGCCTAATTGTAAAGGGGTAAAAAAATGGTTTTAGATTGTGAATTGTGGTATCATGTTTTCATGGATTATGACATCAACCTTAACACATGAAAGAAAGTTCTCATATTGATGCTCATGTCTTATGGAAGAGCATACTTTATGGAAATAGTCCCCGCAGACTTCATTACAATTAATTTAGATTAAAAGGCACACACATTCTTACAGCTACTAGTCCAACTCGTAAAAGGCTTCTATTACCCCTCCTCTTAAACAATAAACCAACATAACCAACAGAAAAAAATCCCAAAACCTCCATACTGGGTCATTTAGAGGTACCAGGAGACAGCCACTTACCATTGTGTCTGCATCCATGAAAACACACTTCGAAAACTGTGTCAGTTCCCAGCAGTGAAGCTTTGTTAGTGTGACACCCAACTCAGGTCTTTTCATTAATGCCAAGTGTGCTGAATCCCCACTATCCAAGACGTTTACCAATATGACTTCATCGAAGACCTTCTCCAGCACTCTCCTGGGGAAGAGTCAAGATTTAGTTCTATTGTTATTCCAGCACCAGACCACGTGAAAGATTCCATAAAGAGAAGTGTAACAGGGAACCTGGCAGCATTTCTTATTTCACCAGTAAGAGCTGACTGCATATGCTGGAATGCACAAATCCGTCTGTCTGCCTCAAAATTTCTAGTTTGTAATGGGCAGATCTTGAGGAAGAAGGAAGTTTGGGTTTTTTGTTCTTCCACAAACAGGGCATTGCTACCAAGTCCAGTAAGTCATGGCTATGTACTACAAACTTTCCACAAAGCTTTTTTTCGTGCAGACTGATTTTTGGCAACTTAAACAATCTACTTTGCAATTAAGGCACTTAAGAAATGGGAAGCTGTTACAGTAGCTCGAGCAGGACAGTAGCTGAATCCTAAACAGCTCAAACAGAAGTTTATGCAATAGTTAAAACAACACTCTTCTGTATTTCTGACATCTGGGACATCTGACTAGACCCAATTACTAAAACTTTCTTTATCCCATAAAGTTTTTTCAAAGCTGAGTTAGTCATGGCTGTGGGTACAGAAATGTTTTGAACCAGTATCATGTTCACTAAAGAGTGACAACCTTTCAGGTAGTGTAGTGAAATTATGTGGTGGATATCCAACCTTTGCTTTACCATCAATAAAGCATTAACATTAGTTCGAGAGAGATTAAGGTGTTCATGCTCTTTAAAAAAGCAAACATCTGTAAAGTGTTGGTATTTTACAGTGTATCTTGAATGCTCAACAATTACCAGTGCAATTTGAGCCACAGAGCTTGTAAATGAGTTTTGGAACTCTGCCTTGCCAGGTTGTCTTTATACTGAGAGTTTAGTGTGGACAGTTGGTTCTGAACTTAAGGCATACCTTGTTAGTGGAGACAGGGTGAGAAAGGCAAGTTCTTGTTACACCACTAGGTAGCTGGGTATCAGTCTAAGGGCATAGTACTAGCTGGCTTGCACTAGCACATAAAGCACATTTAGGATTGATTCATCTTAAAAGAGCACACTCGTCTGATAGGCTGGAATGGATGTTCCTGAATGTAACATCTTAACATTGATATGGCCATTTAGCTGCCAGGAGATTGCAGGGGGAGTTAGTCCTCTTTTTATCGAGTCACCTCTCTACTGTCTTTAAATATTGAAAAGTCTTTTCTGAAGAACTTTCCCATGTAGAGAATCTAGACCCATCATCTGTAATTTTACATACTATTAACTGTTTTGGGGATTTTCCCTCCTCTTACGTAAAAGTCAAAAGAGAACTCCGTCTACTCCATACTGAGACTATTCTAGAGAGGCTGTAGGAAGCAGTTGCCTGTGAATTTCCTTTGTTGTACTGTGGTGACCTTGTTAGATGCCTCTTTGAGGTACTGATTTGATGTACTTCATGCTACTTTAGTTCTTGTTCTCTTATGATAAAATTTGATTTGAAGTGTCTGCTAGATTTCAAGAGAGTTTGTGTTACATTATCTGAATCAGGAACACTTCTGCAAAACAAATGAATACCAATCCCCTACTACCCCCTCCACAGCAAACACACAACACTAACAAACATACGGGCAAATTGTATTATTGGACAATTCTAAGTAGGTCTATGAAAAAGCAAAGATCCAGCTGAAATATCAGTATCAAGTCACAGTTTAGTAACTACAGAGTATTCATTTAACTCATCATAGGAAAAAAAAGCCCACCAAAACGTAGCAGTTTCACGTTTGAAGAATTTACTGAATCCCAGATAGTATAGATAAGTTGAATTCTGTTAAAATTAGGTGTTTAAATTCCAGAGTTTTGAAAGGTTACTATTAAGGAATTTAACTTCCATTTTTCAACCTGCACATCAGCAGGAATTGTAGCAGTTTGAAGTACGTAAGTAACCTTACCTCATAAGATCTGAGACCTGAGGAGTTATGAGTGCAGTCAGCTTCCTTGTTGTTCTGTATTGTTGCAAAGATGAACCAAGTACCAGTGCTCCTTTCACATAGGAGTCATTCGTGGCTAGAGTCACAAACGATTGGTCTGGAAGAAATGAACTTGGTCAAGTTAGCACGATCCACTACTTTATTGTGAGACAGGTATACTGGAAATCCAGTATCATTAGGTAATCATGCTGTGATACCTCCGAGACATGCCTTTTAACTCTGTATATAGGGCTGACCTACATGGCTGAATGGAGCAGATTATACTTGCATAGCTATACTTGTTATCAGTCACTTGACACATGGCAAAATACAGTAAAACACCTTACAAAATCAAGACCATTGCAAGAGAAAACCAGCTCAAATTTACCCCCAGGTTAAATAAGTCATGCCAAATGTAGAGACAATCCAAAAAAGTCTAAAGAGCATTACTTTGGCCATGAATATACTATTTTAAGTAAAAGTGTTTGGAGTCTGTGGGTTTGCATTTGGCCTAAAGTTAGTAGGGTGTTGTAGAGTTACTGTAGGTTTAGCTCTCAACCCTGAAGCTACAGCAGTGTAAAACTTCCATTTCATTTTCTAGTGAGAGTAAACATTGAATTAGATCTTGGACAACAGTTCTAAGTTTCGCCAGCTCAGGATTTTGCAGATGAGTTGTTCTGCAACCCATGGTTGCAGCTCTATCACAAAATGCAAGATTTAAATGGGACATAACTAGTAATACAAAAAGCAATTTAAAACTTGTGGCAACAGTTTTTACTCTTCAAGCAAAAAAGAGCTAAGTTTGGATTGTTTAAATATGAAGTATAATCTCTTCCAACAGTATCTCAGAAATAGATTGTATATTGTTTTGCCACATATGCTTATTGAGGCCTTATAATACAAGCTTTGCATCCTTTCAATTGTCATGTTGTTTTAAACTCTCAGGGTGGGACTGACAAAAGCAAAGAAGTAACTTACAAAAGCTCTTCAGTTCACTGTTAATTATCGTCATATAGACCTCCTTTGCAAGCTACAGCCCTTTATAAGGTATTCATTTTCAACAGTATCAACGAAATAGTTTCTTCCTAAGAATTTCAAGGCTAGATTTTCAGATGCAAATTCATTTTAGCAACTGTGTTTTCTTTTCTTTACATCACAGTGAGGATTCTGGGCACTTAAAGGCTTACTATCAAGGCAAGTAGTAAGATTAAAATAGTGACTTCTTTGGGGGAGACTGTTGTTTGGCACAACTCCTAAATTCATGCAGCAGTCATCTTTAATATCAGTTTAATTTAATACCACCTTAACAGTTGACGACAGAAAGTCATGTACTATAATTGTGTATAACCTCTGCAAACCTGGTTTGCAAGATCTATAGACCAGCTGAAAAATCTTGTTTTGCTTAGCAACAAAACCAACTAGTCCCAAGGGATTTAGATTATAGTGGTCAATCACAAAGATAAAAAACCTTCTATAATGCCAGGAATAAAGATATTTTGTTTCAATTCGCTTTCAGCTGCCTATTTGTACTAGTTTATATTCAGCAAGTCAACAGAACAACCTTATGTTTCTTTGAAAGGGCAAGTGTATAACATTTTAAGTAGTGTGAACATCCTCCAACTAGCACGGGGGTTTTCAGTAGTTACTTTTCATGTTACTACTCAATACACAGAAGTCCGCTGCTCTATGCTCTCAGATAACTCACTAAAAATCCAGGGTAGACAAAGCGGGATTGTGCCCAACATTCATCTGAGTGTTGCTTCCCACACCTCCCCCCCCAGCAGTGTAAGACTAATTCTTAAAGTGACCTTGCCATTGAAAGACTAGACTTTGTGCATTGACCTGTTAGCAGGTATACGTCTACCATGTCTTCTCATCTCATTGAAACTGAATATTCCCTGACAAAGGTCTGTCCTAGAGAAATAAAGTCTATTCAATGATGGAGCAAAGGCCAAGAAGCCCCCTATTACATCCCAACACCAGTAGAAGACTTTTCAGCTGCTTGACAGGAGATGAATATTGCCAACTTGTAGACCATCCAAGTCAGCACAGCTTTCCAAAGTTTTGAATAAACTGTGTTCTATTTCATATCTTCTCTACATTCATAGGTACATGAGTCCATGCTACAATTTGGGCAAGACTAGTTCCTGATTATTATGGAAGTTACATCTGCAAGAGACTAGTCCATTCTACCTCTACCACAGGTATTTCAGCTGCTTGTGTTTCAATTCTCTGTAAATATTTCCTCCACAGTATCTTATGTTTACACAGCCGCCACTATTGCTCCTGATAGATAATGAACTGTTAGTAGCATGTCTGCAAAAACAAAGAGAATGAAAGACAGTTGCACAGCTTCATAATTGGTTTATCCAGACAAAACCACAATACTTGAGAGGCATCTTTGGCTGCACGGTTCAGAGGCCAGAATACCCCTTTGTCAGGGTCTTCGCGCCAGCCCTTACACACCCAAGAGCATCCTGGAAGCCCGAGCTAGAAGCAATCTTTCATTTGACCACACGCACGAGGTGACTGGAGTGCTTGTCCCAGATCTTTTCAAAATTCCCCTGGAAGCTTTTTCGTAAGCATAGCCAGAGTTCACAGGTGCTTGCCTTTTCCCCTATTCTTTGAGTTAGGTACTTGTACATCTGAATGTTTTTGGGTACGGGATTCCTAGAGAGACGAGCATCTAATTAAGACACGCATCGGGAGGCAGGCGTCCTGCAGGCTTCCAGATCTGAAAACGATGCCGACTCCACTGACAGCTTCAGGAAGGAGAAGAATCGGGGGAAAAAAAAAAAAGCCAAACGGACTGAAAGAGGCGGTAAGGAACTACTCACTGTAAAGTATTAAAGTCACCGAAGTCACACGCTCTCTTTGGTGTTTCAGGAAAGAGCTGGGTTTGCCCTGTGAGCCGCTGAGGCCCCACAGTGGCCCCTCTCGCCCGTCCCGCTCCGCTCCACGCCGGCACATCCTCCGCGCGGGGCCGAGCCGGGCACCGAGGCCGCGTCCTCTCGGACCGCGCGGCCGGGCCCGGCGGGACGGCCCGACCCCCCGGCGTGGGGCAGCCGGACCCCGGCGTGGGGCAGCGGGACCCCGGCCCGGGGCAGCTCGACCCCCCGCGTGGGGCAGCGGGATCCCCGGCCCGGGGCAGCCCGACCCCCGGCGTGGGGCAGCCCGACCCCCGGTGTGGGGCAGGCGGGCACGGCGGGAGCTCAGAGCGGGGCTTGCGTAACGCCGCGTTGTGCCCGGAGCGGCGCGGGGGGGACCCGGGAGAGGACAAAGCGGCCGCACCGCCCCGTGCGGGGCCGCCCGAGCGCCCCGCGCCGCTTCCCGCCCGCCATCACCAGTCGCGCGTCGGCACACAGGGCATGGCGTTGTCTCCGTGCCCAGGGTGGCCCGTGCCGCCGGTGCCGAGCCGGGCAGTGGCCGCGGCAGGAGCGGACAGCTGTGCCCGTCCAGACCCCACGCCAGGCACCGGTGTGTCTGCAGGCTGGCTCCAGTAAAACCCAGCTCGGCGCTGGCAGAGCGCGGCCTCCGGCGGGAGCCGCATCCAGGGAGCTGCACGTGTGCTTTGCCTGCTGCCCTCGGGTGGATTTCTGGGGCGGGGGGTCCTGGCTGTGCCCCCGGATGGACAGACAGTACGTGCCGAGGGGCCCAACCGTGGGGCAAGGAACTGTTTTTCAGCCAAGTTGGAGAGAGGGCCTGTGCTGACGCCGTGGGAGCTCCGTGGCCCTGCTGTGCTGGGCACTCCCAGGAGTGGCAGCAGACCCAGGCCCGTCACAGTGGGGGTGTCCGGGTGCAGCACAGGGCAAGGAGCTCCCTCCCCATCTGAGTGACTTTTTAGCTCCCAGCAGTTCCTTTCCTAGGAAGATTATGAGGGTGGCACTGGCAACGGGCAGTGTGGTGGCAAAGGTCACTGTGAAGGGGACCTGGCAGTGATCCCGTTTCCTGGGGACGGCAGGGCAGGTTGTCCCTGCTCCCACCCAGTGCAGCGATGCTCAGAGAGCTCCCTGTGCCCCCAGCATGTTGTTTTCCTGTCACTGGCAGCAGCCAGAAGGGGAGCTGGCGGTGGTCCAACAGCTTGGCCACCACTTTGCTGGGCTTATTTGGGGCCAGGTGACCTTTGCCAGCAGCTTCCGGCCCCAGTGGTGGTGTCTGAGCTGGGGGCAGAGGGCAGCCTGCTGGCCTCCGAAGATCTCAGCAGCTGGAGTGGTGGCTGCTGGGGCAAGAGAGTCCTGGTTCTTGGGCCACTGGCGATTGGGTGGCCACACAGCTGGGAGGAAACCAGAGCAGCTGTGGGCAGTGTCACAGTGGGAACTCAGTCCCTTCCAGGTGGACAGGGCTGGATTTTGCTGCCTTGGACCACACTATCACTCTCTAAAAACTGCTGCTTGTGTTTTCTGAAGGGTGGTAATTTTTCCTGGGATGCTGGTGGTTCCAGCAGAGACGCTGGTGCTCAGGTGTGACCAGCAGCAGGGAGAATACTGTCCCTGGGTGGGCAGCAAGTGCTGTCAAGCTTCCAGCCTCTGTGCCAGGAGCTCACTAGAACTTCAAATTTCTTTTAAAAGAAATGTTAGTGGTGTGTGGGGGTGAGAGGGAGGGAAGGAGGCATGGCTGGAGGATGAGGGACCTGAGAAGCAGTTTTCTGTTGACCCCTTGTCAGGATCCTGACCTACAGGCTACTGCTTGGCAGTGCTGCTCCCCACTTGTGCCTGTGGGAAAGTGGGAGGATGCTGGCTGCTCCCCCACAGCTGGCCAGGCTCAGCCGCAGGTCCTCCCTTGACAGCCATGAATGCCTGGTGCTGGGTACAACTCATACAGTAATGTAATTACTATTCTTTACCTTTCTTCCCTCTTCTCCCTGCCTTTGCTGGTGTATTTAGGTCTGGTCAGTGACCTGGCAGGCTGGCTAAGATGTCTCTTCACGGCTCGAGAGCTGCGGCTCTCCTTGCTTGGGTAAGCCTCCCTCTCCTCTGCCGTAGTTTGCTCCATGGGTGGGACATGCTGCACTGGCGGCTCCTCTGGGCCAGGGTGGTGGGGCAGTCACAGGAGGGACTGTGGCTGGAGCAGCCCAGTCCCTCCCCACTGTTCCTGGGCAGGTGGGTGTTTGCAGGAGAAGCCTTGCTCTCTCTTCCTGTTGAGTAACCAGAAATGCTGGAATGGCTTGGTCTGGTCATGGAAACTGCCTGGGAGCCAGAGCTGCGCCTGGAGCAGGGAGCAGCTGGACTGCAGGGGGGTTGTTGGATCTGCCTTGCAAAGCAATACTGTCTCCTAGCAAAGAATCACAAAATGGTTTGTGTTGGAAAGGACTTTAAAGACCATCTCCTTCCATGGGCAGGGAAACCTTCCAGTAGCCCAGGTTGCTCCAAGCTCTGTCCACAGTGGCCTTGAGCACTTCCAGGGATGGGGCAGCGACAGCCTCTCTGGGCCACCTGTGCCAGGGCCTCACCACTCCCACAGGGAAGAATTTCTTCCCAAAATCCCATCTGACCCTGCCCTCTGTCAGTGGGAAGCAGTTCCCCCATGTGCTGTCACTCCAGGCCCTTGTTCAAAGTCCCTCTCCAGCTCTCTTGGAGCCCCTTTGGGCTTTGGAAGGGGCTCTAAGGTTTCCCTGGAGTCTTCTCTAGGTGAACACCCCCAGCTCTCTCAGCCTGTCTCCGTAGCAGAGGTGCTCCAGCAGTGTGATAAATGAGACCTGTGCTGGCCTGCCTAGCTGTGGAGCCATGGGGATCACATTCATCTGTTCCCTGTGCAGGACTGGAGTGGTTGGAAGGGCTGGATTTGCTTTCACACCCAGACCTGTCTTGCTGTCCCCCTGCCAGGACTGGGAGGTGGTACTTGGCACAGCATGGTGTAGTGTCAGCTTCTGCCTTCTGACCATCTCACCCTGTTTCTAGGTGAACAGCACAAAGGTTTGTCCTGACCCCCTCAATGATCTGTCCCAGCTCCAGGACTGTAGTGTCTTCATCAGGATTATCCAGAAAATGTGAGTACAGGGAGCTGTACCAAACCACCCAGATGGTGCTGTGCTGCCTCTCAGACCTATGGCCTTGGCCTCCAGGAGCAGAGGGGGTCTCTCCTTGGGCAAGGTTGGGGATAGGGGTCCTGGGGTATTTATTCCTCGTCTGGCATATGTGATACTGGGATCTGTCTCCTTTGTGCCACTGCACAGCTGGGGTCTGCCTGCAGAACCCTGAGCAGAGTTACTGGGCCCTGCAGAGCTGCCCCGGGAGGATTTGGGTTAGAGTTTCTGTCATTTGCGGCTTGTTATCACATCTGGCAGTGACATCTGGGCTTGTTCCTGGCATCAAAGAAAGACCTGAGCAGCGCTGCCAGTGGCACAGGGAGATTACTCATTTCTACTGATGCTGCTCGGATGAAGGAACAGCTCAGCAAGTTTTCCTGGGTTGCAGCCTTGGGGTGCTGAGGAATTCTTGTATCTGGAAAACAGCATAAAGAATGACAGTTCCTGCTCCACGAAGTGCTCCTGTTCTCTGTGGATGTCAGGCTGCTGCTAAGTACAGTGCAGGCAGGATGGAACCTGTTTGCTCTGCCCTGGGACCTGAGGTGGCCAGAAGGGGTGGAGGCAATGCTTCCCTCAGGAATTGCGTTCATTGCCTGGGAGCAAGGGCAACCAAAACGTACAGGCCACAGTGGGCATCAGGGGCGGGACCAAGCCTGGTGTTTAAGGAGCTGGCAAAGCAAATTGAGAGGACGTGAGGCTTCCATGCATTGCTTTCAAACCCTTCCGGTGGGAGGCTCGTTGGGAGCCTGTCTGCTATAATTACCTCCTGCACAGGGTATCGAGAGCCTGCTTGGAGCAGGCATCTGCCTGCGGTGGGTGGGGAGGAAGGAGCTGCCTCCACCGTGGATATATTTAGTCGGACCTGGTTAATCTCCTGGGTCTGTGCTAGAGCTTGGATTAGCCAGAATCACCAGTGGCATGTGCTCACTGAACAGGCCTGGCCAGAGCTTGATAACTGGTGGCAGCAGGGCAGCCACCACGGCAGCCGGCTGAGCTGGGGAGCTTCCGGTGGCACCAGAGAAGGGGCTAGGAAATCTGAGGAGGAGCAAATCCTCATGGCAGCTCCTTTCCTAGGCCAGGTCCCTCTGTTCTTGGCACCCTGCGAGTAAGTAACAGTACCAAAGCAGTGCTGCTCAACCATGGTTAGTGTGAGTTTTGGGCACCATGTTTCTGTACTGGAATTGTATTCAATGATCCTCATCGATCCCTTCCGATATTCTATGAGCTGGTAGCTGCTGAGGAAGAGTGTAGTCTCAAATAAGAGCAAGAGGAAGCTTCAGCCTCCCCTAAATCCAACAAGAAAAAGCCTCTGCTCCATGCGTGCCCCCGGCCCGCGCGGTGCCTCCCGGCTGGCGGGGCTGCCACCAGCCGCCTGTGCCGCGCCGGATGCCGGGGCTGGCAGGCAGGGGAGGAAGCGGCGCGGGGGGGCCCAGCTGCCCAGCTCCGGCTGCTCACCCAGCGCAGCCATGTTTGTCGGGGCTCCCAAGCGGCCCCGGCGCGGGGGCGGGGGGCAGAGGGCAGACTGGGCTGCAACGCCCCAGAGCCAGCCCCGTGCTCGACAAACCCTGTTGCACTGAACTCACCCTTGGTTTAGTCCCTCAGGGAAGTTAACACAACCCCTGCACTCTTACAGCCACAGGAGCAAGGAGGGAGAGTCTGTGCTGGAGCAGCCGCTGCCGGAGAGGATCTCCTTCATCCGTGGCTTCCTGCAGAGTAAGAGCTGGCGCTGGGGAAAGTGACTGCCCCTGGTTGGTGCCTCTGACTCCTGCAGGGGTCTGGCCTGCTGTCTGCAGCTTCCCTCTCCCCAGAGTGACCCCCCACTGCATCAGCAGCTTTGCAAGGCACCAGCAGCTTTCCCGCAGCAGCCTGTGGGGAGGAAAGCTTCCTGATGGGAACCTTCAGATGGAAATCCTTTGCAGAGGCTGGGTTCAGTGCAAAGGAGGCCCTGGGTGTGAAGGGCAGGGTGCCAGTGGCTGCCCTGGGGATGATGCTTTGGATCAGTTTTCCTATCTGTGTACCTGGCCTCAAGCTGTTCAAATCCCACTGGAAAACCATCACCCGAGCAGGAATCCTGGGAGGGAAAATTGGAAGTATCTCACACTTTTGCTCAGCCTTTCCTGGAGGATATAACCCACCTTGTATCCCATCCTGCAGAGGCAGGACTCTGCTGATGGAGAGTTGCCAAAGAGGGGAGGCTGGGATTTAGGCTGGAGTTCCACAGAGGGCGGTAAAAGCCGATCAGAGTTAATGGTCGAGGCTGAGCACTGGGATCTTGGTTCCTGAGCCCAGCCCACTCCAGGCCCCTTCTCCTTGAGGATGCATCACAGTGCCCCCCCTGCCCATGAGTGTCACCTGGGGGGATGGCCATGTGCCACAGGCAGACAGCATGCCCAGTGGTGCCTGCATAACTGAGAATCCTGCGTGACTGGGAATCCTGCTTCACGTTGCAGAGCACTGCAGGCACAAATTGGCTTCAGAGAACCTGGTCTCTGCACAGAAACTCCTGGATGGAGAGGAGTTGGCTCTGGCCAAGGTAACTGCGTGGTAGGCTTTAGTCCTAGCTGGGACCAATGTGATGATGACTGGCCTGAGGTCAGTGACACTTTACCTGCCTTGCTCAGGTGGCTGTGCTGCTCCTGTATCACACCTCCATGAGCTGCAAGAGCCCTGGGGACTGGAATGAGTTTGACTACAAGACCCAGGTAATCCGTTTAAGGTTCCCTCCCTTGGGGTGCAGTGGGAAGCAGTGGTGACTTTCAGGGAGTGCTGTGATACCTGCCCTCCTGTTCTGGGTCCCCCTGAAAGACAGTGTGAAGTGGATGCCACAAAGCTCACCAGTGGTTTTGGGCTATCAAAAGCTTGTGGCACCAAGTGTGGGCACCAGCGTGTGTAGGCAGGGCAGCTGCCTGCTGCCCCAGGACTGATGTGGTTGTTGTCTGTGAGCTGCAGCAGAGCTGCTGACCCTGTGGCTCCTCTGACACAGGTTGAGCTGGCATCGATCCTCAAATTTGTGCTGGATAATGAAGAAAGCCTCAATGAGAACCTGGAGCCATTTCTGCTGAGGAAAGGTGAGTGCTGGGCCCTGGCAACCTGTGCTGTGGCACTCACAGGCCAAGCCTTGTGCTTGTGGGGTGGGCATGATGTGTTTTATTCCTTGCTGGCACCTGGCACACTGATGTTCTATGAGCAACAGGTGTCTGCTCTGGTGATGCCCAGGTGGCAGCTTGGAGTGGGACAGAACCAGGGTGTAACTTTGCAGATACTGCAGTGCTGGCATCTTCCTGTACAGCTCCCGCACTGATGGAACTGAGCTGTCAGGGATCACCCTTTTCTCGAGTATAAAAACATTGGGATTTTTGCCCTGTTGTGCTGCTGTAGCTGCCCTGCATAAAGGGGGCAGCACCTCCCAGATACCCTCACGTGCAAAATGGTCCCCTGTGAATTATTCTTTAAGAGTAGGGCTGCCTTAGACCTGCTGGGCTCTTCCTGCTCGGCAGTACCCCAGCCTTTCCCTGGAGGGGCAAAGCAGGTGGCATGCCCACAGCCTTGTGGGAGGAGAGTGCTGGGACACGACTGTTAAGCAGGTGGAATGGGGACACAGGGAAGGTTTATGGCTTCCTCAGCTGGGCTGCTCCTTCCCTGCTGGATGTGTCCTTGGGATTTCAGCTGCTTGGCCCCTCAGGTATTAATGTATCACAGCCTGCTTCCTTTATATTTCCAGCACTGCCATCACCATCGGGCACGTCCAGCAGCAGCTTTGAGGAGCATTCCCCGCCTCTCTCCCTCCCGCACAAGCGAGAGGTGCGTTTCCTGGAGCTGCAGAAGATTGCCTCCTTCCCCAGCACCAACAAGTACGTCCCCCACCTCTTGGCTTCTGGAGGGAGTGAGGAAAGGGTGGGGAATGGATAGGGCAGTTTCTGGGACCCGAAGGTGTAGTCAGGCTGTACCCTGACTCCACAGAATACCCCATTCTGCCATGGTGCTGTCCTGCTGCACATTGCTCAGGCATGATGTATGGATGAGCTCAGGTTCTAATTGTCCCTTTTAGAATCACAGAATCATTAAGGTTGGAAAAGCCCTCTGAGACATTTGAGACTGACTGTTCCACCAGCACTGCCAGGGCCACCCAGAAACCATGCCTCAAGTGCCACATCCACATGCCTTTTAAATCCCTCCAGGGATGGGGACTCCATCACTGCTCTGGGCAGCTGTGCCAGGGCTGGACAACCCTTTCTATGAAGAAATTTTCCCAAATATCGAACCTAAACCTCCCCTGCCACAATCTGAGGTTGTTTTCTCTTGTCCTGTCACTTGTTATCTGGAAGAGGAAACCAACCCCTACCTAGCTACACCCTCTTGTCGGAGATTCGTAGAGTGAGAAAGTCCCCCTGAGCCTCTTTTTCTCCAGACTGAACACCCTCAGCTCCCTCAGCCACTCTTCATCAAGCTTGTGCTCCAGACCCTTCCCCAGCTCCATCGCCCTTCTCTGGATATCCCCCAGCACCTCAGTATCTTTCTTGTCATGAGAGGCTCAAAACTTAACCCAGGATTCAAGGTGCCTCACCAGTGCCAAGCACAGGATGGTCACTGCCCTAACCCTGCTAGGCTGTGCAGTGGGTGACAGAAGCCAGGATGTTCTTGGCCACCTGGGCATGCTGGTGGTGGTTTTCGCCCAGCACTTACAGGTTGGCATTAGTGCAGTGAAGAGAAGGAGCATGGCCTTTCTGCTCAGGTGACGTGGCATCAAAATTACTGCTGTGAACCTGCCACTGAGCTGGGGGGACCAGAGCTGGTGTGGTTGCACGGGGAGGGCCTGTGCCCTGCGCTGGCTCTAGGTGACCAGCTCTGTGCTGTGCCTCTCTGCAGCATGCTGCCCAGCCCTCCGTCTTCGCCCATGGGGGACATCATGCAGACCCCCCAGTTTCAGCTGCGACGGCTGAAGAAGCAGCTGGCTTTCGAGAGGGAGAACCGGGATGGGCTGGAGGTGGAGCTGGCGGAGAATCGCAAGCTCATCATTGAGAAGGGTCAGTTGCTTAATGGGACGTCCTGGTGTGTGGGGAGGGGTCTGCGGGTTTGAGACCTCCCCTCATTTCTCTGACTTTCTATTTTGACCCCACCACAACTCTGCTCATGCACAGTCCATCCTTCCAGGCCCCAGTGAGATTCCAGGTTCCTTCCAGCCTCTTGTGTTCCTTTATATATCCTGGGCAACAAAAGCCACAACTGAAGCAATACCTGCTCTGCTGAGCAGCAGCACTGGCAGCCTGGCTCTTTGGTCTCCTGTTGCAAAGAGTTTCTGTGCTGAAATGCTGTTGGGGGGGGGCTTCAGGTGGTATAAAATGCTGGTAACAGGCCCTTTCTCCCTCTGCTTCCTCAGAGGCTCAGATCACCATGATGCAGCAGCGGATTGATCGCTTGGCTAAGCTCAATGAGAATCAAGCTGCAGACCAACTGGAGCCCAAAGAAATGGAGGAGCTGAGGGAGAAAAATGAGAGGTAATCCTCCAGGAACATCTACTCCTTCCTGTTAGGCTTTACTTTGTCACTTCCACATCCCCAGGCTTCATGTTGTCTGTCTCTTCCGTAGTAGCACAAGAAACAGTAGAAGGCAAGCCACCTTCTTATACTCTGCAGCCACGCCCTGGGGAGAAGAAACCAGACACAGAATCAAAAAAGGGTTTGGGTTGGAAGGGACATGAAAGCTCATTCATTTGCACCCCCCTGCCATGGAGAGGGGCACCTTCCACCAGCCCAGGTTGCTCCAAGCCTCATCCAACCTGTCCTTGAATGCTTCTAGGCATGGGGCAGCGACAGCTTCTCTGGACAACCTGTGCCAGGGCCCAAGGAGCAGAATGCCCCTCTTGCCCTGCTGCCCACACTGCTGGGGATCAGCCCAGAACCTGGTTGTGCCAGCTGTCACACTGGGCCTCACTCTTGGGCAGTTACGGCCTGCAGCCCATTTTTATCACAGCAGACAGGGAGCCAGTCCCAAACCACGTACTCTCTTCTAACAGCCCACTCTTACCAAACCCAGCATGGGAACAGCTGTCCCTGTTGTGGGAAAAGGCTGTACTGTTCATGTGGGTCTTGCCTGCCCTGAGGTAACCTCTGCATCACTGAAAGCTGTCAGGGTGATCCTAGAACTCCTGACCCCAGCCCCTTCCTCAGCTCTCCAGTTCAATCCTATGAACTGGTATTTCACATGCTTGAAATCACCTCCCAAACTGCATCCTGGTTTTTGCTCTGTCCCTGTGCAGCACTGTGTTTACTCAGGAAGGCTGCGCAACCTGTGCTGGAAGTACTGTGTTTTTTTGTCCTTTCCTCACTTACTTCACTTTGCAGGGGCAGTGGCTGGAGCCCCCACAGGTGCCTCTGCCCTCAGTTTGGAGTGGCTGGGCTTCTGCAAAGCACAAACATGGCTTATCTCTGCTTTGTTATGTGTTGAGACTCAGTTTTAAAGCTGAGTTGACTGGTGGAGACACAGCAGGGCACAGAGATTCCTTGCAACGTTTAGTTTCCTTAGCAATATCCAGCAGCACCAATCCTTGGTGATGCCCTCACCTGCTTTAACCACCTCCTTTCCCTCAGCCTGGTGGGGCGCCTGCACGAGGCCTTCAGGCAGTGCCAGGACCTGAAGACTGAAAAGGCCCAGATGGACCGAAAAATCAGCCAGCTTTCTGAGGAGAATGGCGATCTTTCCTTCAAGGTATGAGGTGCTGTGTCCTCTCCTTGTCCCCACAGCCCAGTCAGTGGCGGTGGGATCCGGGGGGAGGATGTGATGGCAGTGCTGGATGCTGGGATGTTTATGGTTCTGCCACTGGCTTATATGACCTTTGACCCCGTGACCAAGCCTGCTTTGGGCTTTGGATCCTGATTCAAAGGGGAAGTCTGTGGTGGGGGAGTGGGGAGTGGATGGAACCTCCTGCATGTGGTGAGCACCTGGGACCCGAGGTGCCCGTGTATGCTGGGGAGTGGGCAGAGTGCTGGGCAGCGAGGGCACACTCTAACCCTCCTCTGAAACGGGGGGATTTTTGCTTGGCAGCTGCGGGAGATTGCCAGCCACATGGTCCAGCTGCAGGAAGCCCTGAATGAGCTCTCAGAGGAGCACAATGCTGCCCTGGCACAGTCACAGGAAAAGCAGGGACAGCTGGAGAAGGAGCTGCATGCTGCCCTACAGGACAAGGTGAGTGGGCCCCAGGAGCGGTGGGTGCTGCAGCACCACCCTGCCTACTCCAGCTGGGGGACATGTGACAACTGCAGGAAGGGTGGAGTGGCTAGGAGCCTCTTGCCTGTCCCTGCCAGCACATGGGGAGAAGCTGTATAACTGCCAGCTCCTGTGGGAAGCTTCTCCTTGCTTCTGGGAAGGGTTCCCTGTGGTGGGAGAGGCTGCTCTCCTTGCAGTGGGGAGAGACAAAGCTGAAGGAAAAGCATGGTGTTGGTAACAGCTAGGTCACTGTGCCTCTCCTTACTTGGCTCTCCTGCCTTGCATTGTGCTCAGTCCCGTGTCTCTGTCCCCAGAAATCCTTGGAAGAGAAAATCGAGATTCTCCAGGGAAAGATTTCTCTGCTGGAAGACCAGCTGGCCAAGCTGGAGGAGTGCAGTGTCCAGAAGGGGGAAGTCATGGGGGACGTTCTGAAGGTACACTGGGGCTCTTCACAGTGAGGGCTTGAATGGTAAGCTCCTCCAGCTGGAGAGAGCAGTGGATGCTGGGGATGCATGGCAAAGCCATGTGGGGCAGAGCTGGCTGCTCTCTGCTGTTGGGTGGGGCTTGTGCAGCTTAGTACTTGAGGGAAGCCCCTTTTGGGCTGAATTTGCAAATACTGCTCCAAGGGACTTGCTGGCTCCCCCAGTCTCCCCATAGCATGGCTTTGTTGTGAAGGGAGCAGCTCCTGCATGATGAGAAAAGGTCTTTTGTCCAAGGGAGCACGAGGCTAAGGAGAAAACAAGGTGTGCTGGGATGCACCAGGGTGCTGGGAGGGAAAGCAGGCAATGGGCAGCTCCCACTGGGATACAGCACAGGGGTCTCTGGTGAGCATGTTGGCTGCAGCTTCAGTAACACCTGGGGAGGGTGAATGTTTTGTTCTCCCCTTCTCTCTGTCAGCTGGAGGAGCTGAAGCAGGAAGTGTCCAACCTCGCTGCCAAAGGAGCAGAGCTCCAGGCCACGGTCCTGCGGCTGGAGGAGGAGAAGCAGCGGCAGGAGGCAGCCCTGCAGTCTGAACGTGGCCGCTTTGAGGAGGAGAAGCAGCAGCTGGGCAGCCTTGTCACCAGCCTCCAGAATTCCCTCTCTGAGAGCCACCGGGTGCAAGAGAGGCTGGAGCAGGACCTGCAGGCACAGGATGCTGAGGGGCAGGCTGCGCAGCTGGCTGCCCTCAGTGTCCAGCACAAGCAGACCCTGCAGGAAAGGGACTCTGCCCTACAGCAGCTCCAGCAGCTGCGGGAGGCCAACACATCCCTGAGCAGCCAGCTGCAGGCCATGGGTGCCAGCCAGGCCACCTTGGCTGAGGAGAAGGCTGCACTGAGCTGCAAGGTTGGTGAGCTGGAAGCACAGGTCCTGGAGCTCGGTGCCCAGCAGCAGCAGGGAGTGGAAGCAGAGATGCTGAAAGCACAGCTGCGGGAGCTGGAGGGCAGGCTAAAGGAGAGCCAGCAGAAGCTGGCTGAGAGAGAGAAGTTGGCCCGGGAAAACAGCCGTCTGCAGGAGCAGCTGCTCTTCCTTGAGGAATCCCTGCGGAACACTGAGGGCATCCTGGAGGATGAGAAGAGGCGGGCAGCCGACTGCTTGGAGGGCAACTTGGCCAGGATTGCCGAGCTGGAGGCAGAGAGGCAGCAGCTGGTGCAGAGCCGGGAGCAGGCTCCGCAGGAGCGGGGTGAGGAGCTGGCTGTGCACCAGGTGCTGGAGGAGAGCCGTGAGAAGCCGATAGGAGCCTCTGCTGCTGCCCAAGGGGAGGAGAGAGAAGAACGCATGCGGCTGGAGGAGGAGATCCGGGTGCTGAGCCAGGAGCACGGCCAGGTCTGCCAGCAGCTGCAGGCTGAGCAGGAGAAGGTGGCCGCACTGGAGGCCCGGGCAGAGCGCCTGGCTGCGGAGCAACAGGAACGGCTGGCCACCCTCCAGGCTGACCTGTCCAGCACCCAGACATGGCTGAAGGAGAAGGAGAGCGAGGAGCAGAAGCTGAGGACTGAGGTCTCCTCCTTGCAGGAGAAGATGGCTGTGGCAGAGCAAACTGCAGCCCAGCGCATGGCCGGGCTGGAGGCAGATGCACGTAGAGCCGCCGAGGCACTGGAGGGGGTCTCCCAGCAGCTCTCCCAGGAGAAGCTCAAAACCAAGGAGCTGGAAGACACCATGGAGCATCTGCGGAATGCAGAGAAGGAGCTAGTGTCCCTCCGCTCTGCTGTGCAGGAAAAGGAGAGCTGGAAGGAGCAAGTGTCCCAGTGCGTTCAGGAGATGGAGAGGAAGAACAGCCTCATTGGCAGCCTGGAGCATGAGGTCTCCATCCTCCATCGGCAGGTGACGGAGAAGGAAGGGGAGAGCAAGGAGCTGAAACGCCTGATCCTGGCTGAGTCAGAGAAGAGCAAGAAGCTGGAGGAGAGGCTGCGGGTACTGCAGACAGAGATGGCCACCGCTGCCTCCCGTGCAGCCGAGAGGTGCTCACTGATGAAGGTGGAGGTGCAGCGGTGCCAGGAGGAGATGGAGAAGCAGCGGATGACCATTGAGGCCTTGAAGAGGGACCGCCATTGCCAGAGCGAGCGGGAGGATGAGCTGCGGCAGGAGGCAAAGGTCTGCCAGGACAAGTGCCAGCAGAAGGAGCAGCTCCTGGCTGCCCTGCAGCAGGAGCTCGACAGTGCCCAGGCACTTGCTGGGGAGCTGCCGGCACTGAAGCACCTTTGCCAGCAGCTCCAGGCTGAGCGTGCCTCCCTGGAAAGCCAGCACCACCAGGACCTGGAGCAGAGGATGAAAGCCATGGCCACGCTGCAAGCTGAGCTGGCGCAGGCCAGGCAGGAGGCGGCCGAGGTGCTGTCGCTGCGGGAGCGGTCGGCAGAACAGGATCGGGCTATTCAGCAGCTGCAGGCTGAGGCAGCAAAGGCGGCGGCACAGCTGGTGGGGCTGCAACAGGCCAACGCTCGTCTGGCTGAGGAGAACCAGGGGCTCAGTGAGAGCCAGAGCCAGGGGCAGCAGCAGCTTGAGGCAGAACTGGGCCAGGCCAGGGAACGGCATGTACGGGAGCTGGAGCAGCTGCGAGCAGCATCCGAGGAGCTGGTGACCGTCAGCAGGAGGGAGGCTGAGGAGGCAGCACAGAAGCTGGAGAAGATGAGTAAAGAGTATGAGAGTAGCAAAGCTGCAGCACTGGAAGAGAGGAAGAAGCTGCTGGAGGAGAGGAAAAAGCTGCTGGAGGAGAGGCAGAGACTGACAGCTCAGGTAGGGGTTCTGCTCCTGTCAGGTGAGTTGTGGGTGAGGGGCCCTCCTGAAAGGGAGTGTGTTCAGTCTTCTGCACACCCCTGAACCCATGTCCTGCTCAATGTGGGGACTGAGAGGCTGGGACGAGCTCCCACGCATGAAAGGGACTGTCATGCTCAGGTGCTGGAGTGTTTCCAGAAAGGGCAATGGAGCTATGGAAGAGTCTGGAGCACAAGTCTGATGAGGAGTGGCTGAGGGAGCTGGGAGGACTCAGCCTGGAGAAAAGTAGGCTCAGGGAAGACCTTCTCACTCTATGCAAATCTCTGAAAGGAGGATGTAGCCGGGTGGGGGTTGGGCTCTACTCCCAGATGGCAAGTGACAAGACAAGAGGAAATGGCCTCAAGTTGTGTCAGGGAAGGGTTAGGTTGGATATTAGGAAAAATTCCTTCTTTGAAAGGGTTGTCCAGCTCTAGCACAGGCTGCCCAGGGCAGTGGTGAAGTCCCCATCCCAGATAACAGATGTTACAGATACGGCATTTGGGTCATGGTTTGGTGGTGGCCTTGGCACTGCTGGGGGCATGCTTGGACTTGATTGTCTCAGAGGGATTTTACAACTTAAACAATTCCATGATTCTATGAAAAGCAGCCTGGTCTGTGCCAGCTGTGTGCTCACGTCTACCTTTTGCACCCACAGGTGGAACAGCTGGAGGTATTTCGGAAAGACCAAGCTAAGCAGGTAACGCACACCAAGTGCTGGCTGCTTAAATGGTGACAGTGCCCAGCCTTCCTTGCTGCTGCTTCCCACTGGAGCCACTGTCTCCTCTTGCGAACTGTTTGCAGTGGGGCACTTGGCTCCAGGTCTTTGCACCCCTGGGAAGTAGGAACTGGGGACCCAACTTGCCACCCACTCATGGTGGTGCCTGTGACTTGGCACACCTTCTCCTGCATCCCGTGGCAGCACACACAGTCAGTGGCTGCCAAGGGCATCCAGGGCTTCTCAATGCAGGACCGTCATTCCTGTGATGCCTTGTCCTCAGATAGAGGGGATTTAGAGACAGCTGGGAAAGCCCATTCCTTCTGCACATCCCTTTCCCCTCCCTGCCCCTTTAACTGAGATTCAGCTTCTTGCCCAGTTGATAGGAACAGCTGTGCTCCTGGATAGCATGGTCCAGATGTGGCCAGAGGTGGGAGGCATTCCAGAAGCATCAATATTGGATGTGGTGGGAGTTAGCACTTGGGAAATAGTGCAGAGGCCTGGTGACTGTGTCCAGAGAGCTGGGGTCTCCTCAAGCATCCCCTGGAGCAGGGAGAGCATGGCCAGGCCGGAACTCACAGCAACCACCTAGCTGTGCTGAGAGTGCTGAAAAACCTGTGGGACTCCAGGTTGCAGGTGCCCAGGTAGAGGACTTAGGAGCCTCCTGTCCATGCCAGAGGGGCTCTTGCTGTGGCTGACAGCCTAGACGGTTCCTTGGCAATTGGCACTTCCATGGTGTCACGTCCACAACAGCCGGCTCTCCCCTCTCAAACCCCTGGAGGTGGGATTCTTCTTCCCCGGACCAGGCATGGGCTCCCCTTGAGTTTTGTGGCTGGAGGTTTGGCACCTGACAGCAAACAGTTGGCAGCAGAGGTGGCTGCTGCAGCGCCAGGACACTTGGCACTGGCACCAGGGCACTGACAGAGAGTTCGCTTCCAGCATGCAGTTGCTCCTTAGGTTTGGGCAGTGCCAACCTCCTCCTTGTAAGGACTAAGATGGAGTAACTGTTACTTTGTCATGTCCTGGCATCTTGGCAGTGGGTGCTGCTGAACAATCTCCCTGGGGCAGGAAATCTTGTCCTGCCCTGGAGCTGGCCAGAGAGAAGGAATGTGTTCTTCCATGGAAAGGTTGTTGGAGTTTTGTGCCTGGAGCTGATCTAACCAAGCCATGTTCTTCCAGGTAGAGGAGCTGAACAAAAAGCTGACTCAACATGAGAAGGCCACCTTGGCCCAGCAGCAGAGAGTTAAGGTAAGCAGGAACCAAAAACCTGGTGGCTGAGCTCATGGGCACCCCTGGAGCTGTTGGTGCTGTCCAAGGGGCTCACCCACGGTGTGGGGTGCTCGTGAACCAGTCTCTTCCTGCCCTGCAGGCACTGGAAGGGGAGCTGCAGGCAGTGGCCACCCGCCAGCAGGAGAAGGTGGCAGAGCTGCAGGTGCAGCTCGCCCAGAAGGAGCAGGTGGCCGAGCACTACAAAGGGCAGGTACGTCGGGGCTTGCACAGCCTTGCTGTCCCTGGCACCACCAGGGAGCTTGACAAGATTCCTGTCTTTGACATCCTAGATGGAGAAGGCAAAAACTTACTACGATGCCAAGAAGCAGCAGAACCAGGACCTGGCAGAGAAGCTGAAGGCCATGGAACAGCTGCGGAAGGAGAACACAGAGCTCCGGAGCGAGTCAGACAGACTGGCCAAGGAGCTGCAGCAGAGCATCCTGCAGGCCAAGGAGTCAGAGCTGAGCTGCAGGAACCTTACTAGCCAGGTCCACAGCCTGGAGGCTCAGGTAGGCACGGGGCAGTGGGGTTTCATCCTCCTCCTCCACCACCAGCTCGCTTGGAGAGTCTCCATCCCTCCTTGCTTCTCATCCAGGTGGAGTTTGCTGAACGGCAGCTACGGGAGCTCAGCAAATTCCAGGTGACGACCACCACACCGAAGGACCAGGAGACTTGCCACCAGAACTTGGCAGACCAGAGCACTGACAGCCTTGATGAGGCACAGCCGCTCAACTCTACCAGGTGCCAGCCTGTCCAGCTGCCAGAACCACAAAAACCTGCTGTCCTCTTCCTCACTGTTCCCTGGTGGTTTGGTAAGCCTGTTGGTGCTACCTTTGTCTCCTGTCTCTGTAGGAAGGGTGGCAGCTCACAGTCAGAAGCCTCGGCAGCACCACCAGACAGGGAAGAGTCGCTGGTGTCCCAGCGGTTGCCCCGGGAGGTGGAGTCCCTGGAGAGTCTCTACTTTACCCCCATCCCCAGTGGGACACGGTCCCAGCTGGAGACCAGTGCTGACTCCTTGGGCAACCTCTCACTTGACTCTGGGTGCAAGACCCGCTCAGCCCGGCGCCGCACCACCATCAACATCACCATGACAAACGTGAGCAGAGGGGCCCATTACAGGGTGGGGAATGGAGGGATGGGGAGCAGCACTGCAGAGGGACTCAGGGTGCTGGGGAATGAAAAGCTGGACGTGACCTGACAGCATACACTGGCAGCCTAAAATCCAGCCTTTCCTGGCCTGATCCCCAGCAGCATGAGCAGCAGCGTGAGGTGGGGATTCTGCCCCTCTGCTCTGCTCTGGTGAGACCCCACTTGCAGTGCTGCCTCCAGCTCTGGGGTCCCAGCATCATGAGGATGTGGAGCTGTTGAAGCAAGTTCAGAGTAGGCCGTGGAGATGCTTGGAGAGCTGGAACACCTCTGCTATGGAGACAGGCCGAGTGAGCTGAGGGTGTTCAGCCTGGAGAAGAAAGGCTCTGGGGAGACGTTGGAACCCGCTCCAGTTCCTAAAGGAGCTCCAAGAGAGATGAACAGGGATTTTGGACAAGGGCTGAGAGTAACAGGACAAGGGGCAATGTCTTCACACTGACAGAGGGCCAGGTTAGATTGGATATTGGGAAGAAATTCTTCACTGTGAGGGTGGGCAGGCCCTGGCACAGGTTGCCCAGAGAAGCTGTGGCTGCCCCATCCCTGGAAGTATTCAAGGTCAGGTTAGACGGGGCTTGGAGCAACCTGGAATAGTGGAAGGCATCTCTCCCTGTGGCAGGGGGGTGGAACCACATGAGCTCCAAGGTGTAACATCCAGACTAAACCCATCTGTGATTCCCTGATCTCTGGATTTTTCTCTTCCAGAAACAGGCCAAGTCTGAGGAACTGGACTGTGTCAACCTTTCCTTCTACAGTATCCCATCAACTCAGTCCCTGAACACTTCCCCTGCCAAGAGACGGCTACGCTCAGCTGCCTCCACCCGCTCCCTTGCCAGCTTCCCTTCCCAGGAAACTCTTGTCAAGCTGGAAACCTCCTCCCCAGAGGAGACCCCTGGCAATTCAGTACTGCTGGGCCTCCCTGGGTACCGGCCGGTCACTCGCAGATCCTTGCGCTTGCAGGGGACCAGCAGCTCCAGCCTCGGTGTGTGTGGGCAGGGTGGCCGCCTGGGCTGCTGGCTGTGGGGTTCTGCCCTGGCTTGTGGGGGAGGGGGGTCACTTCTTGCCTGGGATCCCCCCTCTCAGCTTTCCCTGTTTTGGATTTAGGCCGGAACAGCATCTACCTGAGCACATGCCAGGACGAGCCGGAGCAGCTGGATGACTGGAACCGCATTGCAGAGCTGCAGCGGCGGAACCAGGCCTGCCCCCCACACCTGAAGACCTGCTACCCCCTGGAGAGCAGGGTAAGGGACATGGAGGGTCAGTGGCCCCTTTGCCAGAAGTGGAGTTTGGGGGTGTCCAGGGATGGACAGTGCCCCTTGGCAACATCCCCAAACCCCCTCCCCAGCCCTCCACCTCCTTGGGAACCATCACGGATGAGGAGATGAAGATGGGGGACCCTAAGGAGACACTGCGACGTGCCAGCATGCAGCCCTCGCAGATCATTGCCACCGGCAGCAGGGTGGGCACCCGGCGCAGCACCCTGGGCCCCACCCAGGCCAGTGGCATCACCACCCGGCAGCAGAGGAAGCGCCTCTCAGACGAGACCCACCAGGGCCCTGACACCCCCCAGGTAAGCCCACCCCAGCCCCCCACCACAGGACCCTGCTGGGGACCAGGGGACACAGGGCTGGGGACAGATGCAGGTGTTGTCCAGGTGTTGAGGGGCCTGCTGCAGTTCTGGGGTGGCACCTCAGTGCTCCTGTGCTCTCGGTGCTCCCACTACTCCTGTTCCCCAGTGCTCCAGATGTTCCCAGTGATCCTGGTTCCCAGTGCCCGCTGTCCCCAGCATCCAGTGCTATGTCCAGTACTCCAGATGCTCCCAGGGCCACTCCAAGGCTGAGCCTTCTGCCTTCCCATGTGTGCTGCTGCCCTAAACCTGTCTCCCCTGTGCAGCCCCTTGGTTCCTTCATTGCTGCCAGCTCCCTAGCAGGGTGACCCCCAGGTGCCAGTCTCAGCTGGTCCACTCTTTTCCAGTCCAAGAAGCCAACCAGCTGCTTCCCACGGCCCCAGACCACCCAGGACCGCAGTGAGCGGCGTGTCTCCCAGGTCAGCCGACAGAGCGAGCAGCCAACCCCTGCCAAGCAGGTGAGCTCTAGAGGGAAAAACAGGAGTTGGGAGGGACCCCCTGTCCTGTCCTGAGCTCATGGTCCTGCTCTCTGCTCTGCAGGCTCAGAGGCGCCAGTCAATGGCATTCAGCATCCTCAACACCCCCAAGAAGCTGGGGAACCGGCTCCTGCGCCGGGCAGCTGCCCGGAAGAGCACTCCCAAGAACTCCCCCAGCGGCAGCACCCGCCGCTCACCCCGCATCGCCACCGCCAAGTCCCCCAAGGGCAAGGTAGGCACTGCCCATCCCCCTAGGTGGGCTTCTGATTGCATGCTCACCTCAGTGGCCCAGCCTCTGCCCTGAGCTCATGCCATGGTAGCAGCAGGTCCCAACATGGCCGGGGCCCTGGTCATGCTCATGGTCACTAATGTCCCCCTCTCTGTTCTGTCCCTTCCAGGCCAGTCGCCGATCGCTCAAAGACACAAAATTCTGAGGTTTCCCCAGTCCCTGCGTTGCCGGCTCTGCCCTCACCCTCTCCCTGTCCCCCCAGTGCTGCGAGCACATGCCCAGGACCCAGCAGCACCGAGGGGAGACAAATGGGGACACCCACGTGACGCTGCCCTGCACGTCCCACTGACAACCATGGGGCTGCCCTGAGCACGGCAGGGCACCCATGCCCTTTCTGCACCCATTGTCACCCTAAACCCTCCCGGGACCCAAGGTAAGGGGATGACAGGTGATGAGGGCTGGAGA
This sequence comes from Myrmophylax atrothorax, assembly GCA_026770055.1. Taxonomy (NCBI): domain Eukaryota; kingdom Metazoa; phylum Chordata; class Aves; order Passeriformes; family Thamnophilidae; genus Myrmophylax; species Myrmophylax atrothorax. Next base: position 25,721,753 of record JAOXXN010000137.1, read on the forward strand.
CACCCATGGGTGCAGGGGCTGGCACCAGGCTGGGGATGGAGGGTCTGAGCCCTCCTCAGGGACATTCTGCAGCCCCAGTGACAGAGGTGAGACATTGCGTCCCTTGGCCACCCCCCACCTCCCAGTGTGTGGGACTCCCTTGCCTGCCCCTGCCCTCCGGCTGCTCCCAGGGAAGCTGAAGCAACATTTTTAAATGTTTCTACTTGTAAATAAATTGTATTTTTCTCCTGCTGTAGGGGTCCTTGCTTCCTCCTCCGCAGGGCCACACGTGCTGGAAACCCCAAGTGCAGCTTGAGGGGAAGAAAAGTGTCACCTCCTCTTTGTCCCCTCATTGTCCTCACCACCCACTGAGTGTCCCAAGGCAGGATGGTCACCCAGGGAACCCACTGTGGCACTGGGCAGTCACAGCACATTTCTCTCTCTCTTCCCTCTTTCTCTCCTTTAATTTATTCTTCTCCAGCAGCAATTCCTGCCATTACAGTGTTTCAGGCCCCTCAAGCCCCCCCAGACCCAGCCAAGGGGCTGGAAGCACCTTCTCCATCCCCCCCACCAGCCTTGCCACAAATGTCCTGGGGCTGCTGCATCTCTGCCCGTTGCCCCTTGCTGTGCCACAGCTGGGCCCAGCACTGCAGCTTCAGCCCCCAGGGAGTGGTGACACACGGTTTGTCCCTGGCTCCGCTGTCACTGCCAGCGATGGGCAGAGGATGGTGTCTCGCCACAGGTGCTGGCGTGCTGCTCCACCTCTGCCATTCCAAAAGGCAGCTGGCAAATGGGGCAGGACACCCAGGTGTCAGGAGACAAGGAAGACCAGGCTGCAGTGGGCTCTTCTTCCCCGCAGTGGGAGGCATGTGTGGGGAGTACATCCAGGAGGAAACGACCTGTGGAAACGGGAGGTGATGTGGTTGTCACAGGCTCACTGGTATTGGGATGACATGGGCTGACACCCTCCCAGAGTGTTCTTATGGCAGAGATACAGTGGGATACAGTGTGATGTCCTTCCACTGTCTGTCACCAGGCTGGTGTCCCAGCTGTGGAACCGCCACTGCTATCCCCATTTGCCTCTTGGTGTTCCCTTGCCACCACAGGACACCCCTTCCAAGCACTCACCTGAGCAGATGGGGCAGACACCTGTCTCCCTGTCACTGCTGGCTTGTCCCCTGTACCTCCTCCTGGCTTGTCTCTCTCGGGGGCCATGAGCTTGGGTTCTTCCTCTGACCCTGGGCACCCCTGAGGCAGCAGCTGAAGCCCTGCAGAGGGGTCATGTGCTAAGGGCACCCTGTGCCACATCTTCCAGCCCAAAGGAGTGAAGGGCTGCACCCAGAGCTCTCTGGGACTGGTAAATCATCAAGGTGAGGGCAGGAAGAAGTCAGTGACCCAGGGGATTACCTGCCAGCAGAGCCCCAGCCCCGCTCTGTCACTCCAGTACCCCCCGACCCTTCCCCACAGCTCCCCTCAGCCGCTCCAGTTCCCCCTCCGTGCTCCCAGAGCTGCTCTGCCAAGGCAATAGCTCCCCAGTCTTCCACCAGAACCCCTCTCCGAGCTCCATTAACTCCCTGGCTCTGCCCCGCAGCCCCTCCACGCCATCCCCCCGGCAGTGTTCCCGTAGCACCGACCCCCAAGTGGGCGCCGAATCTCCCGCCCGTACCGCCCAGCCCGCCCGCGGCCTGGCACGGCCGCCGTGCCTGACGGGACTTGTAGTCTCCGGGCCGCGCCGCAGCACCGTCCCGCCCGTCCGCGTTCAGGAACGGTCTACCACGTGCGCTGTCTCCGGAGCAGCGTGAGGCGGCGGCCCGGGGGCGCTGACACGGCGGGGCGGGCCGGCCGGTGCCGCTGGGCAGATCG
>JAOXXN010000139.1:0-39857 GCA_026770055.1 Myrmophylax atrothorax
GGATGAGGACAAGCCATGGGGTGACTCCTGCAGAGCACACCCTCTCCTTCATTGAGCCAAGGCAGGTTTGTTTGCAGAGGGTGCAGGCTTTGGCCTGTGGCTCTTCCCCCTTCAAAGTCCATGCAAAGACAGTGAGGAATGTCCCTTGACTGCAGTGATGAAGGGAATGCAGCTGAAGCTGTCAGGGTCACTGCAGGCTCACCCAGCCCTGCAAACCACACTGGCTGTTTAAAACAGCCCAGAGTTGGAGAGGACTGAGCAGGTGGGGGACCTGCGGTACCCAGCTACCTTCAGAGTAAAAATTATTCCTGAGGGCTTTGGAAACAGACCAGTGGGTCATTTGTAAGCCCCACATCCCGGCACACCATACACCATGGGAGGTCTGTGTCCTGTTCTGAAGGAGGCAGACAGCCCAAGGAAAAGCTTCAGATAGAGCACCAAGTCAGGCAATTAGAGATGCTGGGATTGAATCTGTGAGTGAATCACTTAGCAAAGTTTCTCTTATAAGGACTACAGGAAAACTGCAGCCTGGTGCCTTGGCTCCTGACTGACTTCTCTGAAGGCTGGCAAAGAGCACATGAAGGCAGAGTTTCAGTTTCCTTTGCCCCATGAAAGAGCAGAAACCTGACTCTGTGACTGCACGTAGTGAAAAAGCAAGATCAGATCCCTTACTCTCAGCCTTCTCCAAAGTTAGAACTTTCCTCAGAGCCAAAGAAACCTTGCAACCATTAACTGCAGAGTCCTTCCTGAAAATTACAGAGGGTTTTTAAAAATCTGAGCCTTTGAACCTCTGCATTTCAGTCTTCCTGGGTTCTCCAGCTATCTTTAAGCTGTTGGATGGAAGCCAACTGTGCCATAACTGATAGGAAGCTGATTCCACATGCCTGTCCCATGCCATCCTGGGAAAAGGAGAGGAAGCAAAAGCCACAAAGGGGAAATTGCCCAAGCTGCAGAGCTCCCTTGCTCCTCATCCCAGCATACATGAGGCTGACCCTGTCAGACCTGGAGGTCTCCACCACACACTGTGAACAGCCAGGTGTGCTGACAATGAGCACGCTGCTCAAGCACATTGCTGGGAGAGGGAGAAACAGTGACTGCATGGTCAAGGCTCCCACACAGTCCTGGGGTGCTGGGCTCGGCAGTGCAAGCTGGACATCCTCCATGGGCTGGGCTGGGCCAGAGCTGCAGTGTGGCTGAGCCTGATCCTGCCCAGACGTGGACACGCTGACAGTTTTGTCCCCACAGGGCATGGGAAAGCAGGCCAGTCCCTGCTAGATGTCAGTCCCGTGTGACTGTCACATGGGTGTCCAAGCAAGCTGGAAACTCTCTTTGAGAGTCTGTACACCCACGAGGTCCTGCCTCTGAGACCTGCAAAGCCTGCCCAAACCCTGGTTTTTCAGGAGCCATCTGGTCTCCGAGCAAAGCTCTCATCCTGCATAAGTAACCTCAGAAATGAACATTTAGCTGGAATGGCCAGGGAGTTAAAAAAAACAATCTTTCTTGAGCAAAAAGAGGAAGCCTTTCAAAAAGCTGCCTGATCCTGCTTTCACAGGAAACATGCTCAAGCAGGACAGGAATTCAGGAAAGCTCTGTAGCCACACATCTGCAGGATGCCTCAGTCACTGCTAGGTAGAGTGTAATCTTAGTGGGGTATGCAGTTCCAGAGGTGGCTCACATACACCTAGTGAAGGCACAAGGCCATGGAGCAAACCCCTCTGCTTCATCAGGGCAGGAAAATGGACACAGCCTCCATCTGCACCAGAACTGGTTCTGCCATGTTTATCACACCTTGCTGGCAAACACGACACAATCTCAGCAATACAGCATGACTGCTACTGGAGTATCAGTAGGTTTTCATGGAAAGAGGATATCCCATTAATCTCCCACTTAGTGGTAGCTGCCAGAGAGTTCATCCTACAGACAGAATTAACTTTGACAACTATCTCCCATCCCCACTAACAAATCCCCACTAAGTAACCACCTATTCTGGCCCCTAACAGTGCAGGCATTGCAGTACCCTGCAGTTTCCCCCCGTGCCAGCTGCCCCTCACTGAGGCTGCACTACATGGGGGGCTCTGGGGGCCCCTCTGCCGGCCCTGCCAAGCACAGGCAGCTCCAGAGGGGTCTGAAGTGGCACCGCAGCAGGACTGGATTAGCTGTGCTGGGGGCTGGCGTGGGGAGCACTGGGGGGGAGGGACACAGAGGGAAGCAGAAAGCTAACAATTAAATCTGGGGGCCTGCTTGGCCCATGATGTCATGGCTTCCCCGCGCCCTGGCGATTGGCTGTGGGTGAGCATCTGATGGGAGCTGGGGATGGTTATTTGCCTGAGGTTTAGACCTTTCCCAGCGGCTCTGAATCAGGCTGGTTGTCCTGACAACCTGGATAGTGGCAGCTCCTGATAACCACGTAATGAGGTTGTCACAAAAAGGAGCCCCTCCATCAGAGAGGTTTAGGGATCATTAATGTTTCCGAGGGAGCGTGAGAGAAGAAGAGGTAAGGGGACCATCTGGCGATGCTGGAGCATGTCAACAGCCTCCCTTGGAAAGGAGCTTCATTAGACAGGAACCACCTACTGACACGTAGCGATGGGAACAGGCAGGCTGCCTGCCAGCAGCGAGGGGTCCCAACTGCACAGCTGTGGGATCTGCTGTGCGCTGAGACAGAGCAAGGAGGACACACCAGTGCTGCCTGGGAATGATTCAAGTTGCTGAGCAGTGCTTGGGCACGGGGCAGAATGCAGCCTAGGACAAGTGACACGGTGAGGCTGCCACACAGAGGCCTTCCCACCACGCTGCTGTTCTCACATGCTCCCTCTTAGAGGGGAAGGCACTGAGACTGTGCCTTAGCTTACCTCATTTGCAGGTAACTTCTCTGAATGGTTAGAATGCCCTCCCACCACCAGGCCTGTACTTCTGCACAGAGCAGGGCACAGACTGGCAGCAACACAGCTCATTCAAAGAGAATTCATGCATGACTCTGCTGTCCTGAGCATATTCTCAGCTCTGGTGCAAGACAGGACAGGGATGCCCCTGGTCATTACTGGAGGCTGAGCCTGGGAGACCATGTGAGGCATCAAACCCTGTTTTCCCCTGGGATGTATATATGCACTGTCTTCTCTCCCCAGGAAACTCTTTGTCCTTCACCTTGTCCTTGTGAAATAGGTTTCATCCACCCTGTACTTAAGAGACCTGTGAGGTACCTCCCTCTGGCAGCAATAAGAGTGGATCGGGGTGCTGCATCAAATCTTCATTCCTGGCAATAACACCACAACTTGGAGAAGCTCCGTTGCCAAACTACTGATCCCTGGGACCAGGTCCCTGGGAAGAATGGCCACGTTCACATTAAATAACATGCTTTTTTAAAAAAACTTTGCTGCAAAATGATGAAGTCTGAATATTTCCTAAAAGGAAACAGAAATTGCCTCCATAGATAGCTCCTTATGCATCTTACAGCAATAATTGACAAAATGTGTCTTTTGTGTAATTTTCATCTGTTTTAAAAATATCTACTGTAAACACTTGCTAAAGTCAGTGTAAGACTTTATTATAAAGTTTTCATATTAAAAGAAGCCGCACTTTTAGTTTGTATTTTATTTGAAACCATAATCTTCCTACTCAAAATTAGTGCTTCAACTGTGGATTTAACTGACATGTAATAAGATTATTAACACATGTCAATTAAATACCAATCAACTACTAAAGACTGCATTTAATAGATACATTTCTTAATATACCACTGCTATACCTCATTAAAATGGCATTGAATCTTCACAACTGTTGTAAACAATCAAGTGGGATATGATCCACCTCCACAAAATAGTAAAACTTAATGTAGTGCTGTCCTACTGTGGGGATGTGTGTGATATAAAATTCAAAGCTGAGACAAAGATGCAGTTGATTACACATAACAGAAATACTCTCAGATTAATAGCAGGCACTGCATTCACCAATCCTGCCTCTCTCAAAAAGGAGAGGAATGTTTGCAAGGAGATCCCCATCCTGGAATAGGCTTTGAAAGAGGAAAACAATACGAGCCAATACTGCTTAAACCTGTGCTCTGCAATCCTACCCAAGATGTAGTTAGTGCTCCTACCCCACGAGAAGCTGTACAGCCCAGCAGCACTGCTGCTTCTCCAGTTTTGGCACAGGGGAAACTGAGGCAAAGAGCTGCTCCAGCAGCTCAGGGTGGGCAGCAGCCCAGTGGCAGCTGAGCAGTAACCTCTCAGTAGAACTGCTTCCCACAGATCCCCAGTGTCACTCCCAGGCCCCTTTTCTTCTTTGGAAATTGCAATTTAAATCATCTTTCAACAGGAGTAGCAGGACTGACAGCTTGAATGTATCAAGCCCTACCTTAACTCAGCTTGTAAACAGAACACATCACAGCCTCCTGCAGGAACAGCAATGGGATCCAGAATTTTTCAGGAGAATCACTGTAAAGTCCAATCCTGTAAGGTCTGAACTTAAACCATCCTCCTTCTTGGGGAACATCTCATTTGACTGAGCACAAGCAAAGACTACCCACATGCCTGCTGGATTTTATCTGCTCAAAATCTTGAACTCAATCTGCTCTCAGGATTGAGAAAGCCAAAATTTACTGTATCTATCCAAACAGCACGGTATGGTTTCCAGTCCTTCCTGGCATCAGAGATGCTAAGATTCTGAGATGCAGCACGTTACCCCAGACCTACAGGAGTGTGGCCAAGCTGTCACAGCCCAGCACAAACACCAGATTTGCTGATGTGTGACCATGCACAACTGCCTGCACTTACAGTGTCTCAGAAGAGGTGAGAGATCACTTCTCATGTAGGAACAACTGTACATTTTGCTTTAAGGGCACAATCAGACAGTAAAACCACCACAGCGAGATGGGCAAATGCAGCAAATCTATCCTCTCCAAAAATTGTTGTCATTCAACACTGATTCTTCAGTGAAACAGCCACACGTCACTCTGCCTCTGTTTTCAAGCTGCAAAATGTCTAGAGCTGGGTGAGGCATATAAAAACCATTCTCCAAGCTGTTTATCTTTGTTTTAATATGAAAAGCATTTGCCACCATACTAGATTTTACACAAGTCAGTCTCCATTTTCTCCCCAACTACTTGTGAGCTGGTATGATACAAATTCTTACCTGCTGGGAGACATCAAAACAGAGAGGCTCAAGAGATGAAACGTCACCATTTTACAGGCTGTGTTCAGGCTCAGCCATGCTGTGGCAGTGCCTGGATCTGGGTTTTAATTTACATTCACCTCGATGTAATCATTAAGACTAATTACTGCCACCCTGAGTGCAGCAGGTGTGAAGCAGCCCTGCCCACACAGCCCTCAGCTCTGTGCTGAGAACACACGTGCCAGCAGGAGAGAGGCCTGCTGAGCTCCCAACTCCATGTACATACTTGAAAGGGGTAAACCATTGGTGGTATCTGGTATTTTGGGGTTTTGGAAATGCTGAATATGGAGACCAGTATATAATCTGTGACTGTCGGGAGAATCTCAGCATCCCACCACATGAAGGTAACATCCAAAGGGAAGGTCTGAAAATGAACTGATGAAAGCCAATAAGGCTGTAAGAAAATGAAAAGACATTAACAGTTTTTACACTGGAACCACTATCAAATCTTTTTAGTGCCTGTTTCTTAGTCAGACATGCCTGCAATTAAAAAAAAAATCTTCCTCTCTGGCTCTTTTCCACTCAATGCAGTTGTGCTTCAGGAGCAGAAAGGGTTTAGGCAGGGATTCAGGCCTTTTTCTTACACTCCATCAGCAGAAGATTTCACATGGGGGATGATTCTGGACTGAAGATACTGGAGGGCTGTTTGCTGTGGAAAAGAAGCAATGTCTAGCAGTTGCCAGGAAAATGTTGCTGTATTTCATCTCCTGCTGACTTCAGAGTATTCTGGTGACAGCAGGAAAGTTGGATGCCACTTAAGTCCAGGATCTATGGGAGCTGGAAGAGAGGCAACCCGTGAAGGGTGCAGCAATGCACTACAGAACAGGATGGAGATACAGACTCACATCCAGAGAAGCTGAAGAGGGAAGATTTAGCTCCCTCTTGAAGATCCACTTTCCCCACAACAATTGTTGTGAATCTGAGAATTAACTTCCTACTGTATCAGTATGAGCTATGATTTCACAGCTGTGGCAACTCCAGTGGTGTCATGGGTGAATATGAACAAAGGTGATTGATATAGATGGAAAACACACAGCACTGCACGGTGGACTGGGCTGAAGAACGCTGGGTCACTGATGTGTTGCAATGCAAAGGTACTACAGGCATCAGGATAACATCAGCCCAGAGGGCCTGGGGAAGAATGAGGTCTTTATGTGGTTCCCATTCCACAAATGAAGACTTCATTGCCTCGAGAATATCCCATGACAGTTAGAGTTTATTGCCATGCCAGCTCAGGGCAGTGCCCTCCCAGCAGCTGGAAGACCAGAGACAAGGGTTGTCTGTGGTCTTACAGCACTTCCATACCAGCCTGCAAGACTGAAGCCTTACAATTAGAAAAAGCATGATTGAGAGTGTGTGTCTTGACTCAGAGAATACCCTTCCCAAGCTCACAGGGGTTGTGACCGGGAAAAGGAAAATGCAAGAAACTGGCTGCTGACCAGGCAAAGTGGCTGCTGCTGGATTAGCCAGTCAGTGGCTCTCAGCTACTGCACACAGGACCACCTGCACTGGTGAAGGGTCCCTCTTCCCTCTGTCTGCCTAACACCAGCCAGAGCAGCAGGACTGAGACTGTCTTGGTGATCCAAACAATTTGCACCTGAAGAGAAAGATTCCTCTGAAACCCAGTTCACTGAGACACTTCAAACAAGGTTTAAGAAAGCTGCTGGACCAGAGGAGGGACTACTACCTGTGAGACTGACCACATCATGATAGTAAATGGAGAACGTGTCAAACCCCAAACTTACATGTACTGAGAGGAGTTACTAGAGCATAAAACATGACCTTGCCTCCAAGACAACCTCAGAGCACTTACTTCTTTAGAGGAGAATATCCCACTGTCCTCCTCCTCCATCGCTGTCTGTGAACTCTCCAGCACTTTCCTTCCCTTTCTGCCCTGTAATTCTGCACATACTTGCAGCTCCTCACTGCACAGCCAGGACACAGCCAATAAAATGTGCAAGATTTGTATGTGCCAAGCCATATTTCTACTGTTCGTCTCCAAACTCTTGGTGTTCTTTGGCCCCAAAGCGAACTCGACAAGAAATAGTAAAGGCTGGTCACCAGCTAGGCATGTGTGCAGGCACAAACACCAAGAAGGTCATTCCACAGATTTATCTTCCATGTCACTGAGAAAGCTGCAGTCTGCTTTGACACAGCATGGACAGGACCAAGCACTAGTTTAAAGAGAGAAGGCCACTACCCCAGAAATAATCTTTTTATCATAAGTTCAGAGTCCAGAGGCAGTGCAGCACGAGTTCTCTGACAAAATAGGGGGGGGGGTTCTGCTCTTGACTCTTGAATTACGCATTTCAACATACAAAGTAACCCAGGTTTGACAAGTCTTATCCAAAGGGTAAAAGAGTTTTGAACCCCGAGATTAAAAAAGGGTATGTTCATGAGACCTTGAGCCCCACACAGTCCATAGGAATAGGGTGAGACCTGTTGGAGACCTTCTCAAATCACTTTCAGTGATTAGTTTCTTTAAAAAGCTCAAGGAAGCATCAATTTCAGCACTGTATCCATAGGACGGGAGAACACCAAAGTCATGGCAAATTTACAAAAGTTTTTTTCTCCATCCAGTACAGATCAAAACCAGATAAAATATTTCAAGAATCGTGAGCATGACCTTTTGACCAGCTTGAGTCAAGGATATGAAGCATGACAGTGCAGGAAGCACTACATTCCAGCGCTCACCCCTGGCTGTGAAAGTTGGGTGTTCAGAGAATACAGTCAGGTTTATTAATCTGGTGCTTAAAGATGTCACCTAATCAAGAGCTGGGATCAGGAAGAAATCCCCAGCTGACATTAAAATGTTAAATGCAATGGACTGAATCCAATTATTATTTCTATTGGAATTGTTAATATATGAGATGGGGCTGGAGGGTCTGATTTCCGGGATAAACACATGACAACAATCCCACTGGAGCAGGGCTGACTGACACTTCCAATCTGTTCTGTGCTGCTGAGCCAGGTCAGACTCCCCTTCCAACCCCACCAACATCTGGGCAGCCAGGAAGCTCCCAGGGGTCAGGGAATCCCTGTCACAGCAATGGTGTCTGGGTGCCCTCATGCATCACAAAGGCTACAAACCTGCATGGTTGCTAAACTCCACGTTCCCTGAGACATTTCCTTCTTTGGTGCCTATGCAATCCGAAGCTCAGGGATTCATGATCTCTGGTAAACCCAGCATACAGAGAAACTGCCTCCTTCTGTGAGCAAATTAGTATCTCTTGTAAGAAGTCTCACAACAGGACTTCATGTCTTCACCCAAGGTACCAAGACAGCCTCCCTCATCATGGAGATGCCTTTGCAGGTAGCTGAGAAGTCTTCCTGCCAGTCTGAGCTGCTTCTATGCAAGGATATGTCATAAACCTTCCTCCCAAAAAAATCCTTTACTGAAGGAGAGGAAAATGACTGGGGTGTGTTGACAGCCTTCAACTACCTGAAATGACTTTGTGAAGTTTTACAGGGACCCAACACAGCCAAGAACAATCATCCTTAAAACAGAAATTAAAATTAAATACCTTTTTTTTCCATGAAAAAAAACACACCATGTTCCACTGGAGCATTCACTCCACCTCTGTGTCACTCTGACACTTCCACTGACAGTCACACTTGGCTTCTGCCAGTGCCCCATGGAGCCCAACAGGATGGGGTCATCATACACAGTATCCACCTCCCAATATTTCTCCCCCATTGTATGGGACAGATAATGGCTCCATACAAACAATCTTTACCATGTGAGGTTCTATCCCATATGGAGGACACTGTCAGAGAGGAACAGAGCCACAGGCTAGTACTGGATTTGGTGGCATCCCACCTACTCTCCTGATGCCATGTATCCATCCACACTGGATTCCAGCCTACAGGATGCAGCCAAATACAATAGGTGATTCCCTGACAGTATACCAGTTTACATCAGTGTAAAACACACAGGGCTCCTGCCCTCGCTTTTCCCGTGCTACCAGCACGGCTTTGCTGTGCAGCTGCCACTGTGAAAGCCAGCCCAGGCTGCCTCTGGCTTTCTGCAGGACCCAGACTCTCACGCTTCAGTGCATCCTCACAGTTGAAACAAGATGTTTGCTCATACATATTTTTAATCCTGTTGCTACCCTGCTCCCTCTCGTTAGGCGCCTTGCACAGCCGTTGGTTCCACACCAGGGAAACAGGCCAATTATCTTGAACAGCCCAGGGAGAGCCACTGCTCGAGGAGGTGCTGGGTGCTGGTCCCAGCAGGAACAGCTGCTCCCCCGTGGTGAGGGGAGGAAATCCCAGAAATTCAGAAAGTCTCAGCAAGGCAGAGATGGAAATGCCAGATAAATTCTTCATCATCAAAGGAAGAGAAGCACCATCCTTCTGGCACATATTGCATGTTACATCTGACAGAGCTGTGCACAGCCCTGCAGATGCAGGTAAGGAGCCATCTCTGGGGACAGCAGTTCTTTGGGGCAGAGCTCTGGGACTCATGCAAGGCTGGGCAGCTCCAGGTCACACTCATTCTTTACAGGACAAAGTGACACGTAGCCACAGACTCAAACCTGGCAAGTAGAGACATATGTTGCTGAGAAGGATGGGCTCACCCACTGTCAACATTTCAGCTCCCACTGACCTGAAGTTCCCAAGGGACCACCTTAGCCAAGCCCAGCCACCCTGACCATACTCTGTCCTTGGAGATGACACCTGCAGGTCAAGCTACAGTCGAGGCTACCACCAGACAGTGACATCCAACTCTCCCAGTGCACAGGGCAGACACATCAAGCCTGGGCTGCAGTCTGTGCCACAGAGCGAAGGTTAGTAAGAAAAAGCAGTATGGCTTTCGGCTAAGCCAAAACCTCTCTGTTCACCTTTCCACACAGAATTCATCAGAGAGACCCACTCCTGCTCCTTCAAGCTTGTCATCACACGAGAGATGGGCTCTACCTCCCATAAGAGATCTGATGTGTCAGCTCAGGCTGAGACACGTGGATCCCAGCTCCTCCTTTTCCCAAGGAGTTAAGTGATTGTACCATCTTAGCTGGACTTGCACCGGCATCTGCAGAGAGGAGAGAGGAGGCTGACTCGCCCTTCTGAGGTCCAGTCCCTTCACTGCCTGCCTCCCCCAAGCCCTGCACCAGCAAGATGGATTTTCACACCCAATCCTGCACACAGCCTTGGGCAAGCCCACGTGACTTTATGTGGCGGCCATGGTCCCTTTGAAACACTGCATGGTCCAGAACAGATTGTCTGCACAGCAAGGTGAATCACAGCTGTGAACAAAATCTCTGGACGATTGCTATGGCAAAGAGACTGGCACTGCTTCATCCTACTGCTGCCAATTATCTCCTGGTTGCACAATGAATCCCTTATCATGTTCTCTCACCAGAGCTGGGCAGAAGGAGCTTTGCAGACTTTGCTTTTGCCTCACTAATCATTGCTGGGCTGACAAGTTCCATGGACCGGGAACAGACTAATCTTCTGGCTCAGAAATAGAGCCTGTACCTTGCCTTCACTGTCTGCTGCAAATGTGCCCTCAGATGGCCTGTGATGCCATTTTTGTCTTCTAATGGAAGCTGAATGTCACTGCTCTCTCCATCAGGAACAAATGCCAGCAGAATGAAGCCCCAATTCTGGCCACTAGTTGCATCAGACATCAGGGGAACAGGTCTGTCCCAGGAGAGGGCACTGGGCAGGCACGTGCCACCCCATCTGATTCCAGTGTACCTGGTGCTGCACAGGCCATCCTGTTGTCAAAATAAACCAGAATTCTGGCAATGACACCAGTCATCACTGAACTAGCAGGGCTGCATCACTACATGTCCCTCCAGTGTCCTGGTACCCACCAGGCCTGGAAAGATGAGCTGCTCTGAATGGAAACAGGGTGGGAGGATCTCATCAACCCAAGGCTATCTGCTTCCTGCAGCACTGGCCACCTGCCCCAGAGCATCTGAATTCAGCATGGGAATGCTGCCCTATTCTGCACTTTTGCTACACATGCCCAGAAGTGACTGTGGCCCTTCAAAACCCTGAGACAATGTTGTGTATTCATGATGCCATCTGCTGGCACCTTCTCCCTCAATTAACCTTTTCAAAGGTACTTGGTGGGGTGTGGAGCTCTCCAGACCCAGAGCACATGGGCACCACTGGCTTTGTCCTCTTCCCAGGGGAAAAAGTCTGTGCCTTCTCCAATATCCCAAACTCTGTTCTCATCAGCTGCAGGAAACAGATCCAGTGGATTCATTATATAATGTGCTACAATAATTGTTTAGGTAAAATGAACATGTTTTCCTGGGAGGGAAAGGATAACTAACAGTAAGGAAACATTTGAGATCTCAAGAGATTCTTTGTGATGCTTGTGCTAACTGGCTAAGAAAACATCATTGCAAAAAATATCCATCCAACATACACATATACTGACTTCTTCCTCAAAAGACTGCCTGGCCCTCTGGAGTATCAGTTCCTAAGGACTGCAGTTGCAAAGAGAACCCCAAGACTCAGATACCCAAGTATCTTGCAGAGTGTGTTGAGAGGCAGAAAGAATCCCTCTGCCATGAGAGGTCTCATTAGGGAGTCACCACACTTGCAGTGACAGGCACTGAGGGACAGACATGGATATTTACCCAGAACTTCATTAAAGGTGCCCAAGTCCAAAGCACCTGCCGGACACCATCGCTTATTGTGATCCCCCAAAATATCCAGGAGACTTAGCAGAGCCTCCATGCTATATGAGCTCTGCCCACTGAAGGAGAGCCATGCAACACCTACCCTTGCCAGGGCAATAATGACACTCCTGGGAGCTTTGTGAAAAATGTCTGGCAAAATTAAAGAAGCTGGTAACAGTGGGAACATGCCAATCTAACTGACAAGTAATACCAAGGCTGCTGAGAGATGAGGAGCCATGACCTGGAGCACAGAGGATGAAACACATCCAAAAGTGCAACAAAATCACACTCAGATGGATAAAGTCTCCTTAATGCAAGGTCTGGAAAGAGCAGAGCCACTTCATCTCTGAGCCACACAGGCTTAGGATTTGTCTTCTCCTTCCATGGCTGTCCAGCCAGACTCACCCTTTTACACTCACAATTAATGCCCTGCAGGGCAAAATCTTCTTACTGCCTTGGACAGACACACATATCAGCCTTCGCTGAGAGCACAGCACCCAGGACTCCCCTCCCTTTCCTGTTGTTGACTCCCTGTTCAGTCACCAACTCCTGTTTGCTTTTTCACTTTCACACAGGAAAAATTCTTGGAATTGGAGCCAGAAAGATACTCCTTCTCTGAAGAGCCATTACAAAGCAAGAAGCTTATTTCCCAAACTCTCCCAGGAAGGCAGCTAACTTACACACACCTCATGATAAAAGTGATTATCCATCATTACCAGGTTGCTGTAGTGTCAGTTCTGGAGCTGATGGCACTGAGTTTAGCAAAAGAGACAGAGAAAAGAATTTAAAGTCCAGAAAATCCATCTTGCAGAGATGAAATGAGCTCATTGCCTGTAATTTAGTAATGAGAAGGTTAAAATGCATCTCACCCACACTCTGTAAGTACCCGTGTAGTGAAAAATCCTGAGATTAGTGGGAGCATGAGCCTTTTTTAATTTTAAGCAAAAGCATAATGAGAAACACAAAAAAGACTGGAAGCTGGACATAAGTAAGGGGAACATTGTGGACCAAAGCAATGTACCACTGAAATAATTTACTAAGTGAAGCAGTAGATTCTCTGACTTACAGTTTCTGCATCCCCACTGGATGTCTGTCTAAATGACCTGCTCTAACCTAAGCAGAAGTTATTGAGCTGGACGTAGAAATCTTTGGATAAAGGTTTGTGATGCATTTCACATGGGAGGTCAGATTATCTGGTTAGAACTGTCCCGTCCTCTTGTGAACAGGGCCATGATGCGAGAGCTGGAATCTGAGAACTTGGGCAGACAAAGAACAATAGAACACAGGAGTAATAGTTTCCCATTACCTGGGATCACATTGAGACAGTATTTCATGAGGGAGTATTTCAGTATTTCATTGTCTGCCCAGGTTTATTCCAGCAGTCATGAAAAATTAAGGAGATGTATAGTTTGACTCATATAGACTATATGCAGTAAACAAATAATGAAAATAAACCATTGGAATATGCAGTTTGGGAACTCCTGTACCATATGTGCTATTATTTATTAATTGTATTCCCATAGCAATATCTGTCTGCTGCACCCTGCAGCCTAAAGCTCCTTGCTTTCTAAGTGTTAATTAGGGCTCACAGTAAATGCTGAGAAGTGAAGGAAGTGTGTTTGTCTCTCTCCTACGTTTGTAAAGCCCCAGAAGCAAAACCCAAAGGGACTTGCATGAGGTCACAGGTGAATCAATAGCATTGCCAGAAACAGAGCTCAAAACTGGCTTCCAGGATCTTCCCACAGAGAGAAAAAGATTGATAACAAATCCCCAAAGAGGTGGGAATGATCAAGAAAATCACAGTGTGCAGTCTGCCTGTGCTCACAGGTGAGTTAATTAGATTGTGGCCTAATTAAAATACAGCCTTTGCATCTCGCCTTTCTTTCTTGATGATGTTGGCAGCAGGTGCAGGTTGCCCATAAGTTAAAAATGCAAGCCAGCTTCTAACTTTGGAGAGAGTGGAACAGCCGTACAATGGGGCAAGATACTTGTGTTATGGTATCTCTCCTCCCTTTCTGCCAAGAACATGCTGGGAATGGAAGGGTCACAACTTAAAACAGGCCATGAAAATGAAACATTAACCAAAGATAAGACCTCCACACACAAGACCTTACAAATGGGAAAACTCTACCGCAGTAAAAAAGCTTTTTTCTCTAAAGATTTTTTATAGAGAGCAATGGTCAGGTCAATGAAAAAGCTGGGTTTAACTTGCTTAATATCCAGCGAGTTTTACAAGTCTGATGAGGAACTCACTGGAAAAACTCGACTGTTGTCCCTTGCCCACTCTGCAGAGGTGTCAGGAACACACACAGCAGGTGTCACTGCTCAGGAAAGGAGGCTTTCAGTCACCAAGGGAAGAGTGCAGCCACAGTTCTTGTTGAAACCTGCAGTTCACATGAGGATGAACAGTTACAAAGCAAACTACCGAAGTCTCCCTCTACAGAATCGGTCCATGGGTGACCGGAGGTGAAATGTCAAACCGAGACAAGTGAGCACAGAAGGGCTGAGCCGCAGAGCTCGGGACATGCCCGGGGCAGCTGCACCCAGGCTGCACCCCAGTGTGATCCTCCACCAAGGCAGACACCCTCCAGACACAGACAATGCTGGAAAGCAAAGTATTTGGCAGATAAAAAGGAAAAAAATAATCTGTAAATTCCAAAGGTAAAAGACATTATTCTTGCCCTTAATAACTCACAGATGTATTTTTCCCCTATCTTGTCTGCAAACACTTCAAACCAGTGTTGCATTTCCTACGGAATCATGATGCCCACAGGAGAGAACTCAAGTAAGACGATACAGTGCATTGAAAATGAAGTTTCCAAAAGCATTTGAGATAATGGAAGAGAAAAGGAGGGATCAGAAGCAGCAATGAATGAACACAGAGATGGGATTTCTCTGTACAGCAGAACTGAGCTTCAGAATCATGTGGAGATCCCAGCTTTCCTGGCTGTAACAGGAAATAGCCCAGGAGATACTGAAGGCTCTGAGGCAATTCATTTTCCAACAAGACAATGCAGTCTGCAGCCAGAGCATCACATTGCAGTCATGCTGCCTGTTAGTCAGTGTGAGAAGAGATCAAAGAGCAAGCAGGAACTGATCCAGCAAGGCGCGGTGAGAATCTGCAGTCACACCGTCTCTCTCTCTCACAGCTTAAAGCAGGGAGTGTCTGCACCTACACAGAGAAGACACTGATAATGCCACCAGCCCCTTCCCTGCTCACTGGGGTGCCCTGCACACACCTGCTGAGAGCCCCACGCGCATCAGCAGGCACTGCTGGCTCACTCCAGCACATGTTGAATGAGCCAGAATTCCAGAAAGGTCTGGCTGCAAACAAAAGCCAAGGAAGTGCACATCTTTATGAACTTTCATCAGCTTTTCTCTTTTTTTCAGTCTTTTTCTATTTTGCAGTCACCTATCACTAAAATTAAATCATGTTTGGTCTTGTTACTGTGTTAACCAAGAGACACTGCAGACTCAGAAAGTCAAAATCAGTCTGACCTGCTGGATACTTGCTCCAGTACCTGGTACATTTGATGGGAAAGCACAGCCTAAGAGGGAGAGAACAGGGCACTCAATCGTTGGAAATGCAAATGCCTGATGCCTACCCAACTCGTAAAAGAAATATTGCAAAGGGATTGGAGATACATTAGATTTGCAATTGGGATACAGGCATATCAGTAACTACTGTTAAACAGCACGGAAAAGCCTGTTTCATAGATCCATAAAGGACCTGAGACAGAGAACATCAGCAGCACAAGGTAATGTCCAGCCTTCACACCCTGTCTCTACAACAGGCAGTCAATGTTCCTGCAAAGCTGCTTGCTTGTGTTCATATCTGTGTTATCTTCCACGCCCATTTTGGTCCTGATCCGAAAAAGGTGCTGTTCACCTTCCCAAAGATCCCCTCCCCAGTTCTGTACAGCCAGGAGAAGTCAGGATCAGAATGCTCCAAAACTCAAAGGAAAACAGAGCAGTGCTGGATGCTCCTCAGGTCATCATAAACACAGGGCAGCACTGCAGCACAGATGCAAAGCCTTCTGCTACTGGGACAGCGTTTCAGGGGGATTCCTGCTTTTCTTCTCTCTTCCTGACGCTTCCTTGCCAATGAGGCTCTCCCTGTCTGGTTCTCCTGTGCTGAAGTCTCGCTGCAGCTGCAGGGGAAGGCAGGCCATTTTGCTTGCATGGCTGCCTCTGCATTTCAGGCTGATTTGTATGAGACGCTGCCACCCAGCACCATTTGCATACGTACCAAAACGCGAGACCTGCTCAAAATGAAGCAGGAAAACCATTTGTCTCTCCTCTCAGAAAAGGTTAATGGCATGGATTCTTTGCAAATGTTTACTATTAAGTGTTTCCTAAGCCTCTGAGCTATAGAATTTGTACATAAAAGGAGGTTCGCCCTCTTCCCCCAGTCCCACAATCCTATTTGCTTCAGATTAACAGGAGTGACCTCTGCTTCACTTGAGCTCATTCATTGTCCACGGAGCAGGGCCTGGTTTTCCTGAATTATTTCCCTGCCATCATGAAATGCTATTCAGCTGCATAGGAGGGGACAAGGCTGCAGATGCAGGTGTTAGCTTTCCAGAACATTAACTGTTCAACACCCAGACAAGATTCCTATTTAAACCTTATCCAGATCAGGAGGGTTGCAGAAAACAAGTACAGGCTACCTGGACTTAACACAGCAGAACACTGCACCCAAACATGTGATAAAGAGAACAGGGGTGAACTACATCCCAGTAATTACATGTGATCATACACCTCAGGGCACAAAGCAGCCCTGCCATGAAACACCTCAGCTCCTCCTGCAGCTCCCTCCCCCTCTGAGCTCAACTCTGTCAGTCACCCAGTGTGCCCCACACTTGCTGTCTCAAGAGTGCATGAGAGGCTCTGGGGTGGATGCTCTTTGAAATGGCTTAATTTAAATTGACTTATGAAGTGTCACCTCCAAATTAAGCCAGGCTGAAGAAAACCCTTCAGGACCTTTCTGTCCCTTCCTCTCTCTCTCTCTCTGTGTGTGTCTCTCTCTCTTTCTTCCCCTCTCACTTTAAGAAGAAGGCTTACATGTCATTCACCTCTCTGGCCATCAACAGAAACAACCCCTACCTGAAAGGTGTCTTCAGCTGAAGACCAAGGTGCTCTCATTTCCTCAGTCCTCTAATAACAACAGCCCAGACTGAAGTCCCTCCGTAAGTCAGATCTCCTGTGTCAGACACAAACCTGAATTATTCTGGCACATAAGCACAGATCTGTGCTGAAAGAATGGCCACTGGGCAGTTAAAATCTGTCCCACTCCTTTGTTCTCCAGGCTGGCTGCCTGATTGAGTGGACCCTTTTACTTGGGAAAACAAATATTAGCCCCGATTTTCAGCTGGCAGGAAGCCACACAGTGCCATCAACTCTTCTGTTACCCTGACTGAAATTCTGACCTACGGCTTCCAACTCCAGTGACGCTCTTACTTGTTACCTGCATCTGCCAGATTTTCAAATGGCCCAATAACTGCACTCACTAATTTTTTGCAGACCAGGGACAGATTTTCCCAGACCTCAGTACATCAGGCTCACAGTGGCCACCCTGTGCAGCTCCTGGGCTGCCTGGCAAATCTGGTTCTGATATGGACAATATTGCATCAGGTTTGGGAACTTTGGCTGTCATTTGAAAATAATCAGAGTTCAGATACAACCCATAAATACTGTATTTAAATGTTTCACTCATTACTACAAAAGAGGATCCTGCCTAGGAAAGCACAGAATAAAACTTAAAGCAGAGAAGACAAGTATAAAGGACTGATGGCAATAACTGTCCCACTCTCAGAGAGTAAGGGAATCAAACTATTTAAATACTTTCAGCAACTGGACTTTCCCAACAAATATTCCAGCCTTTAGTTAATGTCCACATGTAATCCAAAAATTACATATCATTCCTTACTCTGCAGAGACAAGAATTTGCTTTTGCATTCAGTGAATGGTGGCTGGGTTTTCAGTTTAAAAAACAAAAATATGTATTTACTGAAAATAACATGTGACTCTTATCATGAGCAAAGCCACTTGCAACAGTGCAGAACCTGGGGGAACCAGCCAGAACACAGAGAGTGTTGTGTGGGCCCCTCTTCAACACACACACACTGATCTCCAGTATGTGAGTGCTGCAAAAAAGAGCCAGAGACTAACAAAGACTGGTCGCATAATCAGAACAAGGCAGGCTCCTCTAAGGCAGACCAGAGTAACCAGCTTTTTTTAGCTTAACCAAGCAGAGGCTGAGAGGGGTCATCATTGCAATCCAGAAATAACTCAAAGGCAAACACCAAGGAAGAAAAATAGTTAGTCAAGATCAGTGACTAGAAATAAACAAAGAAGAATAAAAAGGCCATGAGCAAATTTGAACTGGAAATTGTAATGTTTCTATTACCAGAAGGATGAGGCAGAAGCTACTTTTCAATAGAAATAGTGGTGGAAAGAAACCCTTAACCATCTTTGGGTATTTATAAAGCAGAGTCCAGGGCATGGTACCTGCAGTCAGTGGGGCTGAATTAGGCACCCCTGAGCTTCCTTCCTGCACTGGGTGCTCAGCTCAAACTGAAATATTCACCACTGCTGTCAGAAATCCCTCATTAAAACTCGGCCACAAAAGCAGCAAGCTGTGCAAGGAGAAATGCCCAGAGAAAAATGGCATCTCAGTGAACTCAGGCTCCCTGCCCATTTGAATCCCTCCATCACAAACAGACACTTGTCCCACCCTTGCTCTCCAGCATGAATTGCTAGTTGGGATTTTCCTGTAGCACATCTACAGGGAGGCATCAGGAAATGGTCTGTAAAAGCTATTGGAATAACTCTACCCAAAAGCATTGTCTTGCAGTGAAGCAAAGAGGAAAAGTGGTCAAGTTTTTCTGGCCCCCTATTTAGCTGCTATTCAGTACCCAGAATTTGCAGGAATGAGAAAGGAATAGAAGTGCTTCCATCACTAGGTATAACTTTTCAAAGGAATTATGCTTGTTTTTTCCACAACAAACCCTCTCCATCAATATTTGCAAACTATGGCCCAAGAAATATGAAATGCAGAAAGCAGGCAAGCACATAAAAGAAAGCTGTCTATTTCTTAAAATATTTTTTAACATTTTGCAACATACACTTCAGAGAAAGAAACATTCAGGGTTGGAGTTTGTTTGTTTTTAAATACTGTCACTCATTCAATACTTTAACAAAGGATTCAGAGCTCCAGGTTTGACATTGGAAGGATTATTTGATGGATTATATGATGTTTTAAGCAGACATTCCCATGAAGGAAATGGTGATCTCTGCCTGTAGATCTGCTCTCCTCTGAATGCCTGCCAGTGCCCCTGAGTGACTATTTATCATGACCAAAACACTGGTGAACTCATCCTTGTCTCACTGCATGCACAGAGTTTGTCATGATGTCTTTAACTTGCCTCATGAGGTAAAAATGTAGAAGGAAAATGAAAGGAGAGAAGGATATCAAGCAAATGCATAAAACATACGTGGAGAGAGACACAGATGAAAGGAACCCAGAGCAAGAAACAAACACCTCCTTCCTGTACACCTCCACTGCCACCATCTCCAAACTGCACCCATGTCTCTCTTTAATATAATCTTATTTTGCCAACACTTAAAAAAAAGAAACATTTCTGTCCAATACACAGTGAGAGAAACACCAACAGGTTTGTCTTTCCTTTCACATTCTCCTTCTGTCTCCCCTCCATCCCATGTGGAAGAGGTGCAGAATTCCAGGCAGATTCGTTGGGAGACCTGTCAGTGCTCTGGAGGGCAGCCCTGGCACAGTGCAAATCCCACCGGCTGTACATGCAGCAACGGGGCTGTATCCACCACATAGCCCAAAGCTTGCCATTTTCTGTGACATTTTAGAAACTGGTTGGGAATCACCTACAGTTTCTTAAGGTATTGAAATATGAGGCATCCTTCCCCAAGGAGAATTTAATCCCAGTATGGCTGGAGACACAGCACATGCACATACAGGCACAGGTGGCTGCAGTGCTCATGGACAAAAGGGATTCTTGTACACAGCTGACTCTGAGCTGGAACCCAAATGACTGAGGAAGGTTTATCATTATTTTTCCACCCATATATCTTCAAAGCATGCTGGTCAGCCACGGAACAGATCCTCTAAAGATACCTGTAACTCATTCCTACTACTGCCCAGGAAGGAATTAATCCATTAGTTTCCAGGCCCTCAGTGAGGGATCAGACCAGCCTTCTGCACGGACAGGCAGAGGGATGCCTGCCCCTGCCCTACACCACTTACAGCCCCTGGCACTGGCAGCACACCAGCACAGGAGATGAGAGCACAGGCACCTGAAGCAACAGAGAGCACAGACACTAAGCCTCAGTTAAAGCTTGGTTGCAATAATGCCAAGGTCATGGGTTCAATCCCCTATGTGGGCAATTGACTTAAGAGTTGGACTTGATGATCCTTGTGGGTCCCTTCCAACTCAGAATAGTCTGTGATTACCTAGAGAGTTAGTTCCTCCCTGCCCAATGCCAGGTCAGCACAACACATCAGCCTCCCAGCAGAGAAAGGGTTCAAGGAAACATCAAAGAAAAAACAAACCAGTAAGATGGTGGTTAGCTCAGATTTGACGAGTTTTTCAGAGGTGCAGTGATGTGAATCAGCAAGTCTCTCATGACTGACAGAGCAAAAATACTGGTAAACATCTTGATCCAGTCATAGGTGAGACTGCTTAGGAGATGCTGAAGAGCCCTAACGAGCCAGCTCTCACCTGCAAAAGGGAATTCCTTCCAGTTTTCAAGGGGCAGAAGCCAAAAGCCAAAATATGATCGTCCATTTTAGTTTAATCACAGGAGCAAACTTAATTAACAGGGATAGTACAGTAGAAGGCTGTGCAAAATAACTTACTGGATTTCTCTTTCTTCTTTCCCACAGAAAAAAAGTTGTTTGTCAGTCCCATTGGAATTCCTTGGATATCAACACTGATTAAGCAACAAAACACGAAGAAATGGAAGAAAAAATTAAAAAGGCTCTCCAGAAGATAGCATCCATCTTCTCTCCAGACACTGCTCCACCTCTGCCTCCCCAGACACAAGCACAGACTCCTGAGGTCTGGCTGGGTACAAGGCAGAAAATAGTCCCATACACTCCGACGTGCCTCAGGCGCTTCTGTAAGGCTCTACCAGATCCTCCATTCTGCTCTGGTTTTGCCAGATATGTTAATAGGTCATCAAAATTTATTGTGCTATAGTTACATTTTACAGTCATACATAGTGCTCTTCTCAACAGCACTTTCCCTTTAAATTCCCAGGAGTAGAGAAGGGCAGTCCATGCAGTTTAAGGATCTACTCTATTTTGAATTTTGAAGCCATCATCACTGTGAGATTAAAACTGCACTGGCTGGGACTATCTACAAAAACACAGTTATCAGCCCTCCACAGGCTTGCAGAAGGTCAGGCCTGCCAGGCAGAGAAACCTAAAATTCAAGAAAGACTGTCTGTGTATTAGGTCTTAATTTAGACATGGCTTGGGTATTTGAGCACTCACTGAAGTTCAGGCATGCGAGTCCTCTCACTGAAGTCACAGGAGCTATTCATGAGCTCAGAAGTTAGACACACATTAAGCACCCTCCTGACTTGTGACTTTGGATCATAAAGTCTGTGAAGCAGAGTCTGCTGCTCAGTACTGCCTTGTGCAGCCCTTTGCATGATGATCTTATCTGTCCTGGGATCTCAGCACCACTGTATAATAATTATTCAGCTGCAATTACATCAGTTGAGATCAGATTAGCCTTAAGTTTGGCTTTTCCAGGAAAAACCTGAAAGCATCGATAGATGTACATTTCCTCTTCTATGTCAGCAAAAATTTTGCTATTGATTTCATGAAAATCAGGATTTCATTGCAATATTTAATGCTCTGAATGTCACCGAGTGTAAGTGGGACTGTGCCAGATTTCCCTACAGTTGTTAAACAAGAGAGTTATCAGTTCTAAAGACAAAGCAGAATTGTAAACAGTGCTACTTGCAGTGATGATGATAATTGGAGGGGGAGAAAAGGAGAATTAATATTTCTCTGAGGCACTGGATGTTCCTAACAAATGCTAGAAATGGCAACAGTGTTCAGTGACAGGCGGTTTATTGTTCATGGAAAGCTTTCTCATAATCACAATTTTTTACCTCTTTAGCCTTTAATTAACAAAATTTCTGCCTGTGTTTGCTCTGGCTCTCTGCAGTCTGGAAGCTGTTCAGGCAGTCACAGAGCAGCAGAGAGCCCAAACACAAACCCTGAGACCAGGAAAAGTCCTTGTTCTCTGTCCAAAGCTGCTGCTTCAGAGGCCTCAGCAAACCTCTCCTGGGCAGGGCTGCTGTGCCTGGTGGGTGGGTGAGCAAGCACCGAGTCCCAGACACGGAAAAACAGTTTGTGAATCCTTCTGGCCCCAACACTCCTGTTGAGGGGATTGGAAAGTTCTTCCGTATTCACACCACGTGGGGGACTGTACAGCCCCCCTGCCCCTGTGTGCCACACGGGCAGGATCAGGCACAGGCAAGGGAGAAACTGGGTCATTAAGGCACAGGAACTCAGTCAACCTGTCCAGATCCAGGTCTCAGGAGACTGTTCCATTCAGTTTCCTCAGCCCTCCTGAAGCTCTGCTCGTGATCGATTAATCTGGACACACAGCAGTGACAGTAACTTGATAAATCTCAGGGTGCAGGAGGTCATTTTTAAAGCATCATTATGTGCATTACAAAGCTTTAACACTCATGACACTATAATTATAATCAAGTCTCATCTGGCATTACCAAGCATTGGCAAGAGTGTGGTGGGGGATAGTTTGGTTTAATTCCTAATCTAATTAAAATTTTCTTTTGTTCCAGCAGCCAAAGCCATCTTCCATTTAAAAGCATCACAATGCCTACCTGCAATTATGACATAAGTAATTTCATTTAAAAGCAACTGCTACATACAAAAAACTCCTGCACCTTGGATGTCCTGGTGGAAAAACATGAATTACACATCTTTGACCCAGAGCTGGCCAATTCTGGCTCCCTGCAGCCCAGCATTGCTGTAAAATAAAAATTTACAAAGCTGGAAAGCTCACAGCTTTGCAGGGCAAAGGCACAGCTGTATTTCAGACCTCACAAAACTTACTCTGTGCAGCACAGACTTGAAAGTAAATTTTTGGGGTGAGGGTTGGGGAGGATGCTTCGACCTCTGCACAGTTGCTGGGTTCAGTTACAAAGCTATTAGCCTCAATGTGAGAATTACAAGGCAAAACACCACATCTTGAATAATTCAGGAAGTCAGCTTGAAGGACGGTAGCAATTCCTTCTCACTTTAAATCCTGTCTCCCTCTTCCCCACACTGATCTCCTGGGACTTCACTAAACATAAAGCAGCAGGCAATAAATGCACCAGCCATTACCACAGACGGATGCATAAAACTCCACTCCCTCCCTTCTCCCCCATGTGCCCATCAGAAAGGAATCTCCCATCCATCCTCTTCTTTCTGCTGTCTTGGGTCTGAGAAAGGGCAAGCAAAATGTTATTGATCTGATCTCCAAATTCAAAAGTGCAGAGCATCCCCAGGCTCCAAGAGAGGAAATCCCTGGTAAGGTCGTGTCAATAGTGTCCTCTGCCCAGCAGTACTTCTCACAGCTGATTAAACTTTCAAGGTGCCCAACATCACAGCTTTGGGCTGAAGTCAGAAAGTCCAACTGGGGTTTTTAAATCCCAGTTTAACACATGTGCACTGCGATCCATGAATATGGCACATTAATGGCTGGGCTCAGCATCACTAAATCAGTCTCTCCTGCTACAAGCATGAAGATGGATAAATCACAGCATTTCACTTAGGGTGATTTACATTGCAGATAAATCAGCATTCATCAGAGAGTGATGTGTAAACACATTGCAGGATCTTCTCATCACTTTCTGGTTTTCCATCAATCAAAATTTTTGAAATTACATCACTAAATCCCAGACTAGAGGGCCAAGGCCATGAATCAAGTCTCGGGGCAGAAGCAAGGAGGCTTATCATGCCAAGTGATGGTTTGGTTGAGCTGGGCTGGGTGACAAGGCAGATGAGTTCAATTCTTGGATTCTGCACAAACTGGAACCCAAATTCTGCATGAGATCTGCCCTCCTGTCTTGTTCCACAATTCCTCAGTCCCATGCCTCCATGCATGAAAGTGCGACCAGAGCACGTTCCCTTGAAGGTCGGATCATGAGGAAAAACACCTTCAGAAGAGCACAGAGTGTTAAAACTACCTGCAGCTACACTGCAAGGCTGTCAAGGATTTTGGCCACCTCAGAGAACCATGAGAAGCAGCTGAGGTCTCCCTCAGGGTGACAGAGTGAGCTATGATTCTATTCTATGCTATGCTATGCTATGCTATGCTATTGACCTGCTAGTAAGAGAACCAGAAAACCATTCAGCCTCTCCTGTATTGGTACAGTTTTGGAGGACTGCAGAGCAGGGAGGCTGGACAGAGCCCACACACAGGTACACACTACAGCTACTTCTTCAACATCTTTACTCAACCATTTCCATGGCTACAGAACAGGGCCCTCAAGGGCAGGGAGATTCCCAAGGACAACTTTCCTCCTGCATCTCAGGATGGATGACTTCAAGTTCTGGCTCCACCCTTGTCTGTCTCTTTTCTATGTCATTCTCTGTCCCTGTTCCCTCAGCTGTGAAGGGGAAATTAGAAGGCACTTTGAGATGAGCTGATGACAAATGCACTAGAAGAGTGTTTTGTTCTTCAGGCATGACTTCTGATCTCAGTGGCTGCTCAGTCTTCCAGCATCTACAGATCTAAAGACTCAGATCTAAAGCACTTAGGCTGTCTCTGCATTACATCTCACAGTCTTGATAAATACTCTTTTTCTTCCTCCCAGAAACCACAAAGTTTGATTTCTTGAGCAAAACTGGTTAACTTCTCCATCACAAAAGCATTCCAAGTTAGACAGAACCCAAAATACAAGAGCCAGGTGTGCCTCTCTAGGTTTCTACCTACAAAAAAAATCCTTTCTCAACAGTTAGGCCTTGGCAGTTATGGCTTTTCACAGGAAAAACTTGTGTCCTGTTTGACCAACCTTCTGTTTCAGCTTTCCTGTTGGAGTGTGGCGCTGAGAAAGCAATACTGGAGTAATGTGCAGTTCAGCAGACAGCGTTGATTTACACTGTCAATGAATCACTGTCTGACCTGTGCATCCATTTATTGCAGCAGCATTTGAATTGATCTAAAGGAGATATTTTCTGAAATGCTGTTACACAGATGAAAACAGTTCTTATAAAATTCCTATACACAGCAACACATCCAGTGCTGTTCAGGAGGCCACTCGTGAAGTCCTGTCTGTTCTGGATGGATGGGCAGCACCAGAAGATTAGAACTGACTCTAAAAGGCATTTGGTTGGGTTTATTTTCCCTTTACCTCAAGCACACACAGGAGAGGTTTGTGCAAGCAGGAGGTGTCAGAGGGAGCACAGCAGAGGGGACTGCCCCAGCCAGCACAGAGCAGGCAGCAACAGGCCTTTCCCAGGGCTTGGCACAGCTGCATCCTGCAGTCCAGAGGGATGCATCCCTCTGAGCCAGATAAACCCAGAGCTCATGTCACACACCGGGAAGTGAGAACGGGACAACCACCCCCTTTCTTTGCTGCCCTCACAAAAGCACCCCTGTTCCCTTCCTCACCCTGCCCAGACTGAGAGAAATGTCACTGCCACTCAGCAGGGCCCTGACTGTTGTACAATTTATATAAAACCACACACAGATAAATACACATTTATATATACACAGATGTACACGCTTTGCTCATACACGTGTATGTGTATATACATACACACATACAAACACATGATATGATCTGGACACAATAGTATGAACTGAGAGAGCTCAGGGTCAAGTGCTTTAGGCAGAGATGTTCCAAGCCCAGAGTGCCTGCTTGTTCCTTCCCTCACTGCTCCAGCTGTGCCAGCAGAGAAAACATCCTGATCAGACTGTGCTTGTAACAGTACAGACCACTTTGATGAGGTGCCTGGGTACAGTAAAAGCACAAAGCTTTGCTGGAACCCCTGTTCTGCCCACCAGCAACAGTGAGAGGGGCTGGCGTACTGGTGGGGCCCAGTGGCCCAAGTCCACACCCAGACTGGGAGCCTTAAACTACCCTACAGGTACACCCAAGTGGAATCAAAGAACCTTAGCCCCAAAGCCCCAGCCTGTGCAGGCTGAAACAACCCCCTGCAATTCCATAATTACTTTAACCATTTGGCAATCTAGCTGCATTTTGACACTTTTGGAATGATGTCACGATCCAGAGATGCTCACTGAGGACAAAGCACAATTCAAGTGCCGTTTCAAATATTAGTTGATTAGATAACTAGTGCCTTTAAGTAGACTGTGTGGTTATGGGCACGTGAAACACCTCAGAGCTGCTGAGCTCTGGTCAGCCCCATGCCTTGCACTAACTGCATGGGCTGTAAGCCCAGAACCAGGGTGCTTTGGCTCCTGGATACAGGGCAAATTCAAAACCTCACCAAGTGCTAACACAAAGTTATATCACCTTATTTGTGTGGTCTCTCCCACAATGGGGACTTGAGATCTACCCTTCAAATATTTACACACACACTTCACACACCAGACTAGACACTGTTGAAGCAGAACTGTGGGTAGGCATAACACACCTTTTTTTCCCTATGATATTGTTATGAAGTAGGAGGTGGGATTATTCACATATTAGGCCTTCAGGGAACTGTCTGTGGTTTCTATATTTATACTTTCATGGTTGTCACAGAAAACACTGCAAGAGATTTTGATCTTGAAAACTGATGCAAATTAAAAAAAAAAAATTGGTGGCATTTCTACCTCATCATCAAAGCTCAGGAAAACACAGGCTCTCAGATTTTTGCTCTCCTCTTTATTAAAAGGACAGAGCAAAGCAGCAGGTGGCCATCACACAAATGGCAATCACAAAATTGATCAGCCTATCAAACAACTGTCATCAAGAAGCAGAAAACAGATTAATGAGCATTCATTATTGACTGGTCAAGTAGCCTGGCAACAGTTCTCTTCAAATGCTGGCAACAGCAGGACTCTCTAATCACCTCCAAGCAGGACAGGACAGGACCTTTCTGACGCCACTGGGCAGCACAGCCCTGGCCTTTTGCTCTTCTCCATGTGGGGGAGATTAAACAGAACTTAGATTCAATACTGGCTGCTGCCTCAGCACAAATATCCCAAAATCTGAATTCCCTATCACGTAAGCACCACAAAAAATGTGCAAATCTTGGTTAAGTGATGCGTAATTAAATATTTTGAACAGCTTATCACAGGTTGCTGCCTCTTAGCCAAACGAAAACACTAAAGTTTTGAAGATGAGCAACAAAGAAGTGGTAAGAAAATGGAAGGGTTTCATGGTGGACATCTAGGTCCCTGCAATGGCAGAGCTACTCCACAGCCTGTGCAACTGTTCAAGGTGGATCAACCTCATTACAAAGAAGGGGTCTGTAGGCTGGGCAGACTCTGAGAGCATTCCTGCTCTCCAGTGCACTGCCCAGGTCCATTGTTTTAGTCTGGGCATTGAACTACCCTAATTTTACACACAGCTGAGCACAGGTAGCTACGTACAGATTATCTGTTTTGTATCTGGCCAGTTCAGAAAGGATGCACACACATCCCAGGCCATCAGCACACGTGCTCAGTCAAAGCAGACCAGGCCCAAGGACCTGCCAAGCACAAAGCAGAGGATATTTATTTTATCAGGTTTCTGAAGAAGTTCAAGGCAGTGAAAGGGGTGGAAAGCACCTCATGTCAGCAGTTGGCTCAAGATACATGGACTTACAGTTTGAATGCTGTCAAAATTAGGGTTGCGTTGTTCCTGTTCAGCTGATGAACTGCAGCTTTGTATACAGTGGGTGCTGGCAGCTGTGTTAAGAAGAATATTCTACATCAGCAAATCAAAAGTGGGTGGGTTTTGGGTTTGCTTGAGGGACTGCTTCCATCAGGTAAAAATAAACAAAGACTCCTCTTCTATGGACAGCGACACTGTAGAATCACCTGACTCACCTGCCATGTGTTAGGTGTGCCCAACTCCTTAGGTACAAAACAGGAAAAAAGGATGAAAAGGCTGGTATGGTCCTAGAAAGCCTCTTTGTCCTCTCCCTGAGCTCCTGCCCTTGCCCTGAAGGAACACAGAGGAGAAGCAGCTGGCACACTGAAACCCTGCCAATATGCTTTGCCTTCACGGGCATCCACTTCTCCCCTGCCCCATGTTTCCTTGTTTCATGGTTCAGCAAGACCTTCAAGGGACAACAGCACTAGTGGTGTGTGTTCCACACAGTAAATTCCCTCTGCCTCTATTTCTCGGGTCACTTTTGCATCAGGGAGATGTCCTGTGAGCTGTCCTCCAGCCCCAGGGTCACACCATTGCCAAGGGGCACAGGGCACTTCTGCCTGTTTATACCATTTAAAGGTCTACCTTGTAGTTCAGGTAGCTCCAAAGCTCTACATTCACTGAGATAAAACACCATTACTAGCAAATATCATATATTTGAAATATCATACATTTTTCTAAACTAGTAAATCTTGATGCCACAAACCCCTGGTTTTTTGTAATGGGAACAAACACCCCCTCTACTGCCCTTTCATCAGCTCAAGTCTTTCTGGCGTGTTCCTTACTAACAGCACCCTTTTTTCTGAACTGAGTAAATGCAGAGGCAAAAATACCACTGCCAAAGAGAAAAAAACAACCAAACAAACCCAAACAGAAAATCCCAACTGTCACAATGAACCACTTCCCAATGGGAAGATGTTCTGGGATGCTGATATTTCACAGCATTGTGAAGTCCTGGTTGGGATCAAAGATCCAAAAATTGCCACAGGATAACCTTTAGCCCAAATTATCATTTGAGGTCCCAATGTCTTTTACATATGCATGGATCCTCTTTCCCTCCCACTATTCTTCTGCTTTTGGCTTCAGATGTCCACAGAGAAGAATTAAAAAACTCAATCCCCACAAGCCACTTTATTTATTAATGGGTAAAATTCTCTCAGTTCCTTCCCTGTTTTTCCCATAGCTACTAAACAACATTTTCCCTTCTGCTTGTGTTATCCATGTACAACTAAATTACATTTAATTCAATTATGAGTGAAAGCCACAGGAAGGCAATATGACAACTCCACTAGATAACCTTCCACTTCCCTGCCACAATTTCATCCATTTCATCCTTTTCTCATTTTACTTCAGGATTCCTGGCTGCCTCTTAGTCTGATTTGTGTATTTTAAGACAAAAGCAGTAATGTTTCTTTTTAGTCATGTCAAGGATTTTTAACGTAAGTAGAGATAAATGAAGTTTTGAGATACCATACTTCTTAAACAGTCAAACAATCCCTTTTTACACTGTTAAATTAGAGAAAGTAAAGGGTTAATTTTCAGCACCAGGAGGGACATTAGTCTTGCTGTGTGCTTCCAACAGAGATGCATGCACAAAACCCACTGTGCATTGCACAAAATATAAATAACTAAAATAAAATAAAGCTATATAATCATATGGCATTTTAATGGGATTTTATAATTATATTGCATTTTAATGGGATTTGGACAATTAACTCCCTTCAGCTCTTTGCAAACCTCTGCCTTAGGCAATGACCTTGTGCCAATGTCCACCCCAAACCAACGCATAAAACAAATTCCACGGTGATGTATGTCTCTGCTGAGGTACAGTCACTCCCCCATGACACCTGCCTTGTTCAGTGGCCAGGACACAGCAGGAGTGCTCTGGGTAGCCATAAGCCAGCAGGGGATTTCACCACACACAATGGCATGCTCAGAGCCTGGGACAAGTACTCACATCCCATCCGTTTCCTTCTGCTCCGCAGTCCAGCGAGGCTGACAGGGACGAGCATCATCTCATCAGACACTAATGCCACATCTCAAATGAATGTGGAGGGGGATGTTGTCTTGGGAACTCCCTGATGAATATTAACCTGTGCCAACCTGACTCTTCTTTTAAGAGCTGGCAAAGCAGGACAAGTTCACAAATATAAACTTATGGGTTAGGAAATCTAAATTCTCCCTGGGAACTACATTTCTAAATAAAACCTGTCCTTTCAGTGCAGTGCTATTTATAAGGGCTGCAAGTTTATACTGCTCATTCCCTGTTTAGTTTAGCCTTTCTCTAATATTCATTATCTCACTCTCGACTTCTCGCTGTCTGCATATCCATTGTCACCTCTCATTTAGGAGTGACTCATTCTTAAAAGGATTTAGTCAGCTGTGAACAGCCAAGCTGAGTACTGTGCATGGCATAGCCAGGCAAAGAGAAACTCCAGAAATGTCTGGACAGATCTATTCAGATAATCTCCTCTGCAGACAGCACAAGTAGGCAGTC
This sequence comes from Myrmophylax atrothorax, assembly GCA_026770055.1. Lineage (NCBI taxonomy): Eukaryota > Metazoa > Chordata > Aves > Passeriformes > Thamnophilidae > Myrmophylax > Myrmophylax atrothorax. Next base: position 30,175 of record JAOXXN010000139.1, read on the forward strand.
CAAAATAACCCACCTTGAGTCTTTGGGAATTTTATTTTGGGAATTTGGGGTCAAATTATTGCTGCTGTCATGCAGACTAGATGGGTAAAGGTGCAGGAGCCTTCTCCTCCACTCCATCCCTGCCCATCACGCCCCTCCAAAGCAGCAGCTATTTATCTCACTTTCTCCTAAGCACAAGAACCAAACCAGAACATTTCACCATCTGTCCAGCAGCAGTGTCCAGGAGCACAGGTTTGACCCACCATCCCATTCTTCTACGTGCAGTAAAAAGCCTGCCCTGAGGGACTCACCATCTTTTGCCCCTTGTTAAGGCAGGAGTGCCTTCTGGTGGGACTCATCTGGGTGCAGGGCTGTGTTAGATCTCATCTCCTCAGCTGACAGACACCTTCTCTCCTGATGAACTGGCCGGGTGGGTGCTCGCAGGTCCAAAGGGGAACTGGGTGGGTGGCTTGCAGGTCCACCCAGAAAGCTTCTTACGGCACAGGAGGTCAGGAGAAGCAAGTCCTGCTGTTGGGGCTTGAGGGAAGGGCACTGTACAACCCTTACATCTGTGGGAAATGAGAAGGCACCCTCAGAGTCCCAGATAGCTGGGGACTGTACTGTGCTTACTCACTTGGGAAAGGAAAAGCAAGCCCTATATTAAATGAGAATTTGCTTTTAAGGTGGCTGATGATCACAGAGGTGTCCAAAACGCTGTGCTAGCAAAATGCACCCAGTTTCCTCTTCAAATGAGCCTAATAAACTGGGAAACCCTGTCAGCCTGATACACTGTAGGTTAGTGAGGCGCACATCCAGTCCCTGACAAGGCTGATTTCCATGGTGCAGTCACGTGCAGTTCAACAAGAGGATGACAAGTTCCCACAACTCCTCACCTCTCTGTGCCATAAGGGCCCCTGTTTTGTCTGCTCCCGCTTTTGGGGTTTTGTTCAGAAGGACAAAGTCAGTCCATCTCTTTCCTCATTACACCCCCTGAGCCTGCACGGGCTGTGCACTCATCTCAGCTGGGTCACAATGGCACAGCTTCCTGCAGCCATGGCCACCACAAGGCCAGCTCTCCCTGGCACTGTCCTGCCAGTTCCTGTGATGGAAAAGTCAACACTGCCTTTCAAATTCCAACCTGCAAAACAAAGCCAATCCCAAAAAACACCACAAAGAGAGATAAAGGACAGAAACCAGCAAAATTCACCCTGCTCTTCTGCTGTTCTTACCAGAAAAGGGCAAAAGTCAGAACTGGTTTTGATCAAGGCCCTGTTGTTGCTGAAAGTGGTATATGTGAAGGATGGAAAAGGCAAGACAGATATATGATTCTAATTTTGGCATATCCTGCTTACAAATGCACCACAGAGTAAATCACCCCAAACCAAAGCAGATGCCAGCAGAACTGGTATCACAAAAGCAATGCTAAATCCAGACCCTGGTTTCAGCAGCTACAGCAGAACAAAACATGGCACACAGATGTCCACACCAGCACACTGCTTGGGTTGTGCTGATTTTCCTTTCACCTTGCCCTTATTCATGTCTCCTGGCAAATTATACTCCTCACCAAAAAAAAAGGTTTGCTGAAACTAGAAAACCAGCATGTTTGCTGAAACCAGACTGCGGGACAGTCAGAGACTTAAGTGTTGCATCTGCAAAGATGAGCATTGCCCTGCAGAACTAATTCCAGAAGCCACTTTCATCCAATTACCGAGGCGACACAAACTGTTGCTAGGCCAAAGGAATTTGCTTAGCCAATCCATTTGGATGTGGTTTCCGCAGCTTTCATTACAAGAAGGTGGCAACATGAGTTCTCCTTCCTGAAATCAGTAGGATCAAACAAGAAATAGCCTCTCACAGATCAAAACCACACCTGATGGCAACTGTTACTATCCAAATTACACAGCAGAAAACCAACTGGACAGATACAGCCAAGGGGATCATTAAACCTGCTTAAAAAAAATTGGCTTTTGTTGAATGCAATCCAGTTCACACTATAAATCCTTAACAATTTGTCACAAGGTATAGCTCAACCACACCCCCTTTTTATTTTCTGTCTTTCCAAGCCTCTCCAATTTTGGCAAAGTCAGAGTGACAAAATTACCCTGTCTCCTTTTTCTCCTCAGTTTGGCTTTGGAAGTTTTTCTCAGAACAGGTTTTTTTTGGGTTTTTTTTTTTTTCCAAAAGAGTGGGGAAAGGAAAACACAAAAGAAAATATCCCTAAAAATACACTAAGTTTTAGTCATGCAACTGCATCGTGAATTAAAAAATGCTGGAGGTGGTGGAAAGGTACATTCAAGAAAAATCAAAGCAAGAAAAAACCTCAAACCCAAAAGGAATGATTTCTTTCAAAATAAAACTAGAGTTCTGACTCCTTTCCATCCCTCTATCAAAGAATAGGAAAGTATTTTACTTCAGTTTTGCATAATTTTCTACCAAAACCTTTTTGAGGGTAATCAAAAGTAATTTTAATTCTGCTTTTTAAAAGCACAGCGGCTTGACACGCTCCATGAAAGGTGCCTGGAGTGTTACTGCCATGGCAGTCCAATGGATCAGTGTCTGTCCAGTGCTCTCCTCTGCAGAGAGTCCCTCCAGTTTTCCTGTATCCTGGGAAAATGATGGCACTAACAAACATCCTTGTCCTTCTCGGGCATACAGAACTGATCACCAAGATCATCCACACACAGTGAAAATATTCAAGGGCATTAAGAGTCTTCCCCCGAGTCCCTGAATTAAATAACCAGTAAGTTCTGCTCTGCACACAGGTTATACCAGACTTGGTAACCAAGGCAAGACTTTCTAACAACCCAGGGAGCCGTTACGGCAGCTTGAACCTTTAGATCAAAAAGTCTTGTTCTACACAGGGAAAATTTTATTACAAACATCCTCACTTCCCTAAAGGGAGCCCACACATGCCCTAACAGTTCACCCTGAGTTAGGAAATTCCCTCTCACCAGCACTGGGAGCACATGTGCTGCTTGCTTCCATCAAAGGAAAGTTCAGCCGGCAGGAAAGGAGGGGGAGAGGTGTTGGTGTGAGGGGAATTTGTCAGCGGCACAATCAGAGAGTAATTTCTAAAACTCTAAACACTTCAGCAACAAATGTGCTTTGCCCAAGAGGTGCAGGTCCTGTGACAGCCTCCCTGTTGGTGAGGAAGCTGCAGGAAGACAGAACCACACCTGCTGAAGGACAGCCTGGCACGGGAATTCACCTGGCAGAGTTCACACAACACACAGCAAAACAAAACTCGGGATGGAACATCCTGGGATTCATGCCCTACCAGGGCATGTGTTTGACTTCCACACTCCGCCAGGAGTGAGGGGAGGGCAGGGCTGGCACCTCCCAGAGGCGTCCAAGCAAAGCAGCCTCTTGTGTGGGAAACGTCCCTGCAGCGCTCACAGAGCAGGCACAGAACCCAGAGCTCTGTCAGGTGAAGCATCCAAGGACAGCTGGAAATGCAGACCAGATGCAAGGTTTGCAGTGAGCATTTGTTTGTAACGTAGCAAGCCCAACACAACCTTACCCTGCACTGCTTCCCCTGCTCACACCTCTCACCAGGTCCCTCTCTGCTGGAAGGGGATTGAAGGGTGAAGACACCTCTGCTTTTCCTGCCCCTGTGACAGCACAACAGCCTCCAGAAAGGCAGCAGAGGGCCAAGAAGAAAGAAATGAGCTTTAGTTTGCCTCAGCACCCGCTGCCAGCCTCTGCTGGAGGTTCACACCCCAGCCCTGGGCTGATCCCAAGAACCAGTGCCTCAGTCAGACCTCCTCTGGCTCTGGTAGCTTCAGGGAGTTTCGAACCTAAGGTCTCATCCAAGTGCTTTTCTAGACAGGCAAATTCAGACCCAAATGAACACCCAAAGTCAGGCCCCACACCCCATGCCGGGGTGGCCACAATCCAGGTGTAAGAGCAGCTGCTGGGCTCAGGCTGCCTTGGCAGCTCTCCTGATGCCATGAGTGAAAAGTCCACAACCCTCCACATCACTGACCAGAGGGGTTTGCAGGAGGTCACGTGCCCAGAAAACAAGGACCTGGACAACGGAAAATGAAAATCAAATTGTAATAAAATATAGAAAGATGGGGAAGAAGGGAGACATGGGATGCATGACTGACATTTTATAGTTTCCGCCCCAGGTTACTGTGGCAACAAAGGAATTATGTGTCACTCCAAAGCTCCCAAGAGTGGTGGGAATCCTCTTACTGGGTTTGTGGGATTCAGGTCCCAGGCAGCAATAGATGGATTTCCTTGGGGGTGTGGGCAGGATTGCTGTCAGATCTCAGAACTGCACCCATTTCCCCTCTGGAGGGCTAGGGGCACAACTCCCCACCTGAAGCCACATTGTAAAGTTCTCCTTGTTGGTACAGAAAAATCAAAGGTGAGCAGTTCAGATCTATATATGACCCTGTGAGACTGAAAGCAGCTAAGAATAATCAAGGCCACAGCTGCGGCAGACTGGTAAAGGAGAAATCATTCCCTAGGAGCTCTTAGCAACTCCCCAGAAGTTTTGCATGAGAACTCCTCAGGTTTCCCACAGGACACCGGAGATGTTCCTGAAAACAGCCAGGATGATTTCACCAAACCACTGGACTTGTGAGATATGAACTATAACCAATTAGGATTTGCAGGTAGATGGTGTGAGGTTCAATTTAGCCAATAGAACGTAGCTTTAACCCTGTATAAACCGTGTGCAGTGTTATAAATGGCATTCCCTTGATCACACTGGTCTGGTGCGTGGTGTCCTTTTCCTTTGTGTTATTTATTGTTTACTTTAGTTCTCCTGGGAATGGCAGATCTTTCCCTGTCTCAGTGGATGCCCAGGAGCATGGACTATCCCTCTGATAACAAAGACAGGTCTTTCTGACTGAGACATCCCAGGCATTTCCCAGTAGTCCCTGTGTGGCTCAGAGCAGTTACCTTTCAAAGTAATATCTTTTTAATTTGTTCAAGGACACTTTGTGGTGCCATTAAAGTTTCTCTCCAGCAAACATGTTATTACACAGCTTGGAAACTTAATTTATGTACAATTTCTTTCAGCAGCTAATGCAGCACAGAGGAAAATGATCTGCCTGACACTCTTGCTTAGTTCAGTGACCCTTCCAAGAAGCTCTGAAGTCTCTGGGCAGGCAAACAGCGCCATCCTTCCCCTCTACTACACCTCTTCTGACCATGCAGAATGACTCTGTGCAGAAGGGGATCCTCTCAAAGAGCAGATGCTGCAACCTACACAGCCCACAGCTGACTGCCCTCAGCATGGTCTTTGCTTCAGAGCTGCCAAAGCTGTTAGCACAAGTAAAATATTACTACATCTTCAAATCCTGCTGTGTGGTTTTCCTTGAAGATGCCTCTTGGCAGATAATTCTGATAGTCCAGCCCCTTGTATGCAGTAAGGTCTTTCTGCTGCTATTCATGGCACACTCTTCCAGTCTGAATTTCTCCTTTCTCTCTCAAAGTAAAATAGAGATGGAAATGACTGATCAGGTTTTCTGATGAGATTTTTCAGACCTCCTTCTCTATTTCTCTGTGTAAAAGTATCAAATAATAATATGAAAAATTAGCAAACTGTTGTTAATTTGCCTCACTTTTCTGATCCTGTAAATGCCAATTTTCATTTTCTTCTTCTTTGGATTTTTTATAACATCATTCCTACAAATAAAGGGTTAAACTGAGTCACAGCTTAGTCCATTCCAAATTATATTGCTGAAATGAGAAAAAAAAAAGTCAATCTTGGGGGGGAATCAATGCTTTGCTTCTACAGAATAAACAACCCAAATCAGCAGTTTGCTAATTTATCATCATTCATTTCAAAAAGAAGCTTTATTGGAAGTGCAATACCTTTTGTTTCCCAGGAAATGGAGGGTTGGCCTTGCCTCTCCTACAAAGAATGAGAGAGGAGAGAGAGCAAATCCACCCAAAGTGATCTGACAGCTCTCAGTGTTACTAATAATACCTCAATACAAGCAGTTACCTGATTGTATCACCAGAAGAAGTCACTGATAAAGGACACCAAGAGGCAATATCCCCTGTGCAGATTGGGAGCATCAGGTAAATTCCTTCCTTGTGCTCTCAAGTGCCCAGGGCTTATCAGCAAGGCTGTGTATGAGGACTGTGTCACCTTGGCAGGAAAAGAGTCTGGACCTGCAGAGGCAAAAGACAACTGAATCCCCAGAGCTCAGCTGAGTCAGTCATTTAACAGGAGCCTTGTTAGCTGCATTACATCAGTCACACAGGAGGTGTCCCCCTCTCAGTCCTGGGGCTCCTGGAGGGCACACCTGTGTGGGGTCTCTGCTGGGATCACACAGCTGGACCCTCACACTGCAGACATAACCACCCAGACAGATGTATTTTGCAGCCTCCTCCACACACCTGATGAGTGATGAACCCAAGGAAAAGTTTAAAGTGCCTACAGCTCCATCTCTGCCAGAATCCTCCCTCAAGTTTCAACACTGCTGTAGTTCAGCTCAAAATGCACAGCACTGTTTTGACACAAACCCTGTCAGCAATGAGCAGGAGCAGCTTCACCTCTGCCATGGCCAAAACTTGGCCTGAGCCACAGGGCAACCCTCCCATGCAGGGAGCAGCCCCCCAGTTGTCCTGCTCCCCACTCCTCAGAGGGGCTGGGAAAGCAGAAATCCTTCTTGATCTTCTGTGAACGAGCCCTCTGTCACAACTCCATCTTCCAAGGACCAGGGGGAACACTAATTAAAGGAGCAAATATGGCCTGGTTTTGCATATGCAGCGGCTCCTGCTCACAGGCTGGATCTCAAACCAGCTGGCTCATTGTGGGGCCAACAGCTGCTGCTTTGTCAGCCTCACTGCCTGCCCAGCCCAGCACCGGGCTGCCAACACAGAGAGAGATCTCCACCAACACATGCGAGACTCCGCCTGCCCCTCCCTCCAGCAGGCACATCAGCCATCCCTTTAAATGGGGTCAGGGTAATTAACCCACTTTAAGCCCCTTTACACAGAAAAAAGAATCCTTCTCTCCTTCTGTGGACACACAGTTTCATCTGCCAGCTACCAGTGCAGTGTACAGAACAGCTCTCCCCTTTCACTAGAGAGGGTTTTGTGTGCCCTCCACATCCAGGAAGATCCCCAGCAAAGTGAGAAAGGCCTCCTACAACAGGAGAACACGGAGGCGGCAATACCAGCTTATTTCACTGAAAATCATAAGTAGAATAGTGGAATGAAAGGTGCTTATTCAGAGCACTCTGTTAGGAGGGTTTGGCTTGGCTTGTTCACGGAGGTACTTTTGGTTTTGACGTGTATATGCCAGTTGGAAAAACTAGCAGGTAGAAGATACAGCATGCACCCACATTAAGGACTCTCTTTACTGCTATTCACACATTTCTGTTGTCTTCACTCAAAAGGCAAATCATCTTCTTTCTCCATCACAAGACCTATGAAGTCCAGACAACTTGCTGGAAAAAATGCTTCTATTAGAGCATCTTTTAAACATAAAAAGTATCTCAAATTAAAGACTGAGCATGTGACTTACTGATTTGTTGTCAGTAATTCAAACATGGATTCACAAGTTTCAAGCCAGACTTACCTGTAAAAAAAAAAAGAAACAAAATATATTGAGTCCCAAAATTTTGTTTTGGGCAATTTTCTCCCCTTTTATTTCTGTTTTAAAATTTTGGGTTATTTTAGAGCTACTGAACATTCAAAGCCTTGAGTGCTTCTCTTCTTTCTGGTAATTTGCTGGCCTTGAACCTGAACTTTGGAAAGCGCCTACCTTCACTCCAAAAAGACCAAAAGAGTGAAACTACAGGGAGAGTTATCCTTAGATTAAAGCAGAGATGCAGCACTGCCATCCCAGCCTTGAATGCTCAGTGAGGGGAAGTGTCCCAGGTTCAATCAGTGACCTTGGGGCAAAAGCTGGAATATCACTAACCCCCAGCACTTGAAAATCAAGAATCGGGATCAAAAGCACATACACACAAACAGCAGTCTTGGGGTTGGGGACAGAGGAAGGTTTCTTTTCTTTGGCTCAAATTTCCACTTTCTCTTTCAGGGATGAGAAACACAGGAAATTACTTCCTTAAGGGATGCTGAGACTTTCCCCTGAATCCAAGAGCTGAGGCCTTAAGGAAAACCTCAAAACAGCAACATTTGTAATAAAATAACACAGTAAGACACAAAATTAAGACATTACACCAGTATCCACACACCCCCTTTTTCAAACAAAGACAAAATTCCCCATTTCCTCAGTTTTACTTCAGAATATTCCCCAGAGAAAGATCCTCTCTGGCTATCGTGTGTTCTCCCCTGCTTCCCCCTCCCTGTAACCTAATTAGCTCCTTAGATGTAAATCTCAGCTATGCTGATTTCATAATCACTTCATAATATTTTTACATTATAAAAGACCAAAAAGACTACATGAAGAAGACCCTACCGTGATTTCTTGTTCCTGCCTCAGAGAAGATACTGTTGTTTCACACAGCCCACACGTACCAAGCTATAGGGCAGGTGTGGTACAGCTCTGTATGTGCCGTGGGTCTGCACTTCTTCTCTCCACCCCAGCTGTGCATGTCTGACTACTGGACCCCAGGCATGATTTTAATGGGTGATTTTTATAGGTGTGACAGCTGGAGCAAAGTACTTAGCACTTGTGAAAATCAGGTCTCTTGGCTCCAAAGCCAACCTGGGCATTCAAAAATCATTGCTCAGATCCTAAAAAAATAATGAGATTGGCTTAGAAATAAAGATGGGTTTAGATATTATGGGTTTTATTTGCCTTATGTTGTTTATGTCTTTTGCAGCTTCAAGTCTTTTTTTTTTTCCTCAACAAGGAGAATTAGAAACTGTCTTTTAAATGAAAACAGATAATCTTCCCATAAATCACCTGACTTCTGGAGCTAAGATTTTAGGAAAAATATACAACCTGATCAGATTGATGATTCACAGTGACTAGCAGCACACATCCACATTTTAAGTATGTTTTCCTGTACAGGTTTTTTCCTGCTAAAGGTGTTGGAATTGCCTTCTCCCCTTGTGGATGCTGTTACCCAGTCTCTCCCAGTTAACACAAAGGGGACACCTACATTCAATAATCAAACACATTTGCACTTGGACTTACAGATTTATTATACAAAGTGTATTTCAGAGGAAACCTCTTACACTGTTAGAATTGTCACGCTCACTTCATGCAGCCCAAACACACCAGGAGAGTCTGTTCCCTTTGGCTGTGTGACAGAGACATCAAGGCTCTACCAAATCCATCAGTGTCTCCCCAGGTTCGGGATGTGAGGATCATCATCAAGTATCCTGAAGTCTTGGGGAGGCCTTGATTCAAAAATTTCCAAAGCTCTGAGGAAGGTCTAAGGTAAGATTTAGCCTTGTATCTTACTCATTTTGAGACATGAGGGAGCAGAACATTAATTTTATGTATCCCAATACATCAGCACATGGAAGCCAACCTCCTCCTCCAGCACTCCCAGCCACACATGTGTGACAAACCAGCCCTAGGCTGATAAAAGCCTTCCAGACATCAGAGAGGACGACCAGTGGCACACTATGGATGGACTTGGAAGTTCCCTCTTGAATTAAAAAACGCAAATGACAGAGGGAATTTTTAACACACATTTATATATTTCAGCCTTGCCACATTCTTTGAGCTTTGCTGTTGAATTCTTTTCAGGAAGAATGGGGGTGGCAAGGAGATGCACCTCTTAGAGTAAATAAATACAAGTTTGGCATGAGACAAG
>JAOXXN010000139.1:39957-52867 GCA_026770055.1 Myrmophylax atrothorax
CCACAAGCCAGCCTGTCAGGGAAAAAAATAGTGGGTTTTTAAAGGTCCGTCAGTATTCTGATAAGTTTCAAATCCTGCTAAGGGGGCAAGTCATGTCCTTGCACTCTTTTGGTGGCTGCATATCAATGTTTGTAGGACAGCACTGCTCAGCAGCAGCCTGGCAAGACAGTAACATTTGGTGCAGTAGATCACCCTAGAAAGCAAGGTGGCTGAGACACATAGCAGGTTACTAGGATGAAAGATATCAAGATCCACCACGGCTTTTTCCAAGTGATTCTTCCAATGCATAGGTCTATCTCCTTTTCCAAAGGTTTGCTTGGAGGTAGAGCAGCAACGTCCCATTGCCATGATGATGCAGAGGCCCACAGGCCAGGGATCTGGACTTGGGAACTCTTTGTTGATGCTTTACTGCCAGCACTATAAAACCAGAATCAGTTTTGGCTGGAGATGGTGTAGCTAAGCACTCATCATGAAGTTAATGATGTTAATTTTCATACCACTTTCCCCTGTGTTGGATAACTTAAGGACATTCAGCTCTCAGTGCAATCAGAGATGGAGTTATACAAAGGTGGAGAAAATGGGATGTACAGCCACTGCAAAAGAAAAATGAATGCAGGAGCAAAGATCATCACAATCAATCCTGCTTAAGATAATCTGAGAGGCCTATCTTTATATAACATGGTTTGGAAAAAGAGATGCACACTCACTGCCTCCCTTTTCTCCCTGCAAACTCCCCATGCTGCTCTAACAAGAGTCCCTGGTTGAACAAACTAAACACACACAGCTTTTCAAAGAAGGCATCAATGCCCTAATATAAATAATCCTTTAAACCCTTGTGCATTGCAGCACTTGCTGGGCCTTAGGCAGGGAGAAAACAAGGCAAACTGCAGCTGTGAAATATGAAGTAAGACAGGAATGAGAAAACATTCCTTTCTCCTGAGGAAGCATATGCAGAGCTGCAAGCATTTTGATCTACCAGTTTAAATTAGGCCTTGCAAATCAGCTGCCTCATACACACCGAGCTGGGAAAGAGCTCTAGCTGAGCACATGCAGTACAGACCTGCAAGCAGAAGGTGTCCCAGCAGCACCAGGAGATGAACAGAACCAGCAGGAGGAAAACAGCAGCCCTGTTCTTCCCAGCTCCTTTGCTGTTACTGGTTTTTCAGCTTTCTTCTTTGCCTGTATTCTGCTAGAACCTTTTCTGCTTAGAAAGGAACCATGACTGTGCACAAATGCAAGGACAGATATCACATCACAAGATGTTTTTAAGGTCTAAATATGTTTTAATCTGCAGGTATAAGGCAAGTACTCATGAGAATTCTGGGAAAGGAGAAGCTGGTCATTGGGGAGAACATATTGTAGCTTTTGCTTTCCAGCCAACACTCATCCCAACATGGCCAGGTACACTCAGCTCAGGTGCTCTATTAAAAGCACTGTTGCTCAGCCTTTCCCTGGTTTTGTAAGGTGGGAGAAAGGTGCTCCCACTGCTGTTGTAATTAGTAGCTTCCAGAGCCCTCCCCTGTGTCTAACTCTCTGTTACCTCTGAAAAAGTGTGAACAAACAAGTTCCAACTTTCTAGTGCCAGTCCCTGGTTAACCATGAAGCTTTGATTCCCAGGTGGGACATCACACCAAGCAGCAGCAACTTTAGGGGGAAGGAGGAGAGGAGGTCAGTTTTCCAAAGTCTTTGTGTAACACTGACATCTCAGCATCTTAAAATACCTACCCAGGAACCAAGTCCTTTGCTCAGTTTAAATCAAGTCAGAAATAGAAAAATAATTGTGATGAAAGCTGAGCCACTGTCAGGATCCAGAGTCTCCAAGAGCCATCCCTGTCCTCTGGCCTCCTCAACTGCCCTTCCCATAACAAGGGGAACAGAAGACAAGCAGTAGCTGTGAACAATGGAACAAATGGAATATGCTGTGGCAGTAAGTTAAGTTAACTCAGCTTGAAGGAAACAATATTAGGCATTCCAAAAGCAAATAATTACACTCTCCCTAACTAAATCTGTCACTCTAGAGAGTTTTGCACAGAAGAACCAAGACTTGCCCACTGCAGTCCTGCCATCTCTGAATGTATGTCTCTTCACAATTTATTTTTAACCTCTCTGGACACAAAGTCCCCCTTGCTGTTGTCTGTATACATGTACAAATGGGCCTTCTTGAAGATGGAGACTTCCAGGCTGTGATGAAGGCTCAGATGGTTGTCCAGCACTGCTGCAGTCTCTCCGAGAGCTTCTGTGGCCTTTGCAGAAATGTTATTTCACTACTTTTCAAAGGACCTCAGCAGTTTTTGACAGATACCCCCACACCTCATGTAAGCACCAGCATGCTAACCAAACTATTTTTCCTATCCAGTCAACGAAGACAAGCATAAGGAACACGGCCCTGACATGTGCAGACACCAACTCCTAATTTCTAACAGTAGTGGCTTCTGGCCATTTCTGATGTCCCTCCCTCATCAGAACATGGTTGTTGCTGTCAATTGTCTTCCAGTAGAGTAGCACATGTTATTTCTAGGGAAGAAACTAAAACCATATTTCAAAAGTGTTCAACCAACCCTGTCAGTACATTTAGCAAGAGAAGAAACAAATAGGAACACCAGAAATTACCTTGAATAGTTTACTGTTTCACACCACATACTGCCATCATTATCAGAGTATACAGGCAACGTACAAGCAGAGCAGAATTTTTTGGTCAACCACTGGAAGAGACTGGCATCCCAGATGATAAACATTTCTTTATGTCCTCTCTGCTGTGCATTTACATAAAGCCCCCCTGCAGATACTCTTTAGTCCAAGCTGTGTGAGCTGAAGGTCGTGCACGCAAGATTGGAGAAGATGACAACTGTTTTGCTTCATGGCACTTTTGGAGGTTTCAATATTTCAGTGCCTTCTACAATGAGTTAAAACCGAAACTATTTCAGTGTTTTAATGCAGCAGAATCATTCTGAAGCATCATCCACATTTAAATCAGGACATGGAAACCCAGAAACCTTAAGGAGTGCAAACACATGCCATTTAAATAGCACTCCCTTTTCTAAAATATATATGTAATACTATAAATCCACCTTTGCTGAATTTCACTGGACATTGGCACAACTTACAAGAATGCTGACACCAAAGAGAAGCCTTCTCCTCATTGTCTTCATTTAAGGGAAAGAGGCCCAGCTCTGATTTCCAACACCTCCAGATGAAGCAAAGGACAGTACTGAAGAACACCTCTGTTGGCTCTGTTGTATTGTCAAGTGCTTGAGACAGGGATGGGAAAGAACCAGCATTGTGCAACAATCCCCTTCCACAGTGTAATTAACTCTCATTTTCCCTGGCCCTGGAGTGCTTGTCTCCCTCACCCATAACTGAAAGAAACAACAGAAAGCTCTGCAGGCAAGGGAGGGGACAAAAGCAGCTGCTGAGAGTTGTTCTCCCTGTTGGCTGTACTGCTTGCTTAGGTAACTGGCTATTTCTTTTCATCACAGAGGTCACCAGAAATGAATTCTGCACACACATGAAGTTGCAATGGAGCAATCAGGAGAGTAAGACTCCAAACCTCCAAATTACACCCTCACTGGATCACCCAACAGCCTTGGGCAACCTGTTCCCCTCCCATACTGCCATAAAGTGCTCCTTCACCAGGACACCACCAAAAGCTTGACATCAGCTGAGACCACATTGCTTTACCATGGCCTCACTCCTTCCCCACACCCCTTCAGTTCCCCTTCTACCCTCACTGTGAGCAGTCTGGGGCTGCACCTGGCACAGCCCTAACGCTCACAGTGCCAACCCAGGCCTGGGGAGCCAAGGCACAGCACTGTCCACACCTTGCTGCCTCACCTGCACAATGCAAGCCAAGGTGCTGTTTCCTATGGAAGGCTGCAGAGCAGGTGCCAGCTCAGGAGCAGCCCCACAGCCCTGACAGGGGTGGAGCAGAGGACATGCAAGTTCTGAGCTCTGAGAGCTCTGCCTCTCTGGACACACTGACCCCGCAGCAGGGCAGAAGGACCTGACTTGCTGGGTATCACTTCAACTATCCTGACTTGCACCTCATGGGCACTTGATAATGAGCAATCTAAGTACTCACATGCTGAACAGAAGGAGGAATTGCTTTCTAATTAGAGCCCTGGACACCAAAAGAACCATATAGCTAATAAGCACAAACAGAATCATCATTAGAGGAGACTTTATTAGGTACTTACTACTGAGATTGTAGCCATTTGTCCTGACAATAAGCTTGGGCAAAACTGATGTGTGGTGTCCTTTAAACCTCAACTGGTTTAATTAGACTAGTTGCAGATATTTCATACCACATCCCTTTAGCCTCTCTAAAAATAATCACACCGTATGTCCTATTTATTAATTTTGATTTATATCAAGACAGTCTTCTGTTTCTCTAGGGGGCATTTATGAAAGTTAAAATGCAGACACAGCCAATAAATCCATCCAGTACATAATGAAATGACCTTCCAAGGAAGTAAAACCCCATCACCCTGAAAAGCCAGAGAAGCCTTTGTTGGATTTGCTGAAGGTAACTCCAGCTTGAAAGAAGGCATTTCTGCCTAAGAGGTTGGAAAAAGTGGTGGCTATCATGTTTGAGTGTATTATTAAAAGTGACAGTTATCTCTGCATGCTTACAATTGGAACTTCTGATTTCCTAGACTATAACAAATGCACTGCTGCTGTTCTGGATGGCCTGGCACTAATAAAGCAAACCAATTTTGAATGCCCAAGGCCAGGACCTCAGGGACAGCAGATGGTGCCCAGGATACCCATTCTCACATTAGCATAAGAATAGTATGGAGTGGGTCACAGATTGCCTTGAAGCAAGCTTTCAGTTGTCCACACAGCCTCTGCTTCCTACCAAATGAGACAACAGCACTGTTTGGGAGTTTTAATTTAGGTAATCGGTGCTTCATCACTTAAAATGTATTTCACAAGCAAGTCAAGCTATAAAGAAATCCATCTCCTTTGTAACAACTTGCGCTCCATAAGCACCTTATTCAAACTTCAAACACACAACAGAAGGAAATGAACAGCCTTTGTTCATGTGCATTAAAACACTTGGACAAATGACATGAGTTCTTAAAATCAGACTTTTTTTCTTTAAATTGCTTCTAATTTTATAGGCAATCAATTGCAGCTGTAATTGCTTGTAAGCACAAGTGGTATATTCATTGATATCCAACTTCACACTCTCATTGAGAATCAGAACAAATTCCAGCGAGAAAATTTGGAAACTGTGCCTCAAATTCTTTAAAAAGAGCATGAAATCCACATGCTTGCCTGGACTGAAAATTAAGACTGTCCTGCTCTCAAAAGAGGCAAAACTTCACCCCATTTCTAATTTAAGCCTCAAAGTTAAGTAAAAAGCAGCCAAGGTCTGGAGTCTTCAGAGAGAAGTCCAGATGAAGACTCGTTATATATTACAAAAACTTTCACAAGATATTTTTCCCTTTCTGGAAAACATAAGTAAGCTCCACTTTAAATAGGGTGTTTCACACAATATGTGTTTGGTGTCTTAACATCAGTAATGAATACAGCCTTCATGCTTAGATGTCTGTCTTCTTGGCTGAATTAATTCAGATTTCTGAATTAATTAATTAATAATTAATTTATGATTTCTGAAAATATGACTGCAGTCCTTTTATAGTTGACACTTTGTGCCCCCTGGACAGGGATGTTAAGATGGCTGGTTATTCATCAAGAGAATATATCAACTCCACTCATCACATGCATCAGGCAAATCAAACCTGGAAAAGCTACAAGAAGCAGCCAGTTTATGAAAAAACAGGAAGCACATTAATTAAGAGATGGCCAACCACCTCATAAGCTCTCTGCAAGAACGATACAGAAGGGCAGAGCTCATTTCATTTTTTTTCTTCATCCGAGATACACGGAGAAAAAAAATTCCACTCCGAAACCCAAGGGATTAAAGAGGAGCTAAGACAATCCCCACAGGTATCATGTGCCCATGTATGTCTCCCCCATCACTACATTTATTCTAGGAAATTGCAGTCATGGCTTCACCTGCTTGGATCCCTCTTGATATCCCCATGATGGGAACTTCTGCAGCACAGACTGGTATTAAAAACCTGCAGGGTGTCCAATAGTCAACAGTGCAGAGCTCTAGGGATGATGGTCCATGGATTCACTGGAATGGATCTTGGCAGGCTCAGCAAGCCCTTGGCTTCCCAAGCTGCTCTCCAGAACAAGCCTGACAAAGAGCTAGCAAAGGCAAGTCACTCCACACGACAGGCATACCCCAGATTCCAGACATGGGTGATGGTAAAGCAGCTGAGAATTACAGATTTACACACAACACAAACTGGCACAAGGAACAGACGAAAATCTCGTGTTGATGTTGCTGTTCTTGTTTCTCATGTAACACAGTTTTCATTCCCTAAAGCCAATGTACTAATTGCCAACTGAAAATAAGTCATCTCATCATCTCACTTGAATAAATACCAATAGTTCTTGAGCTTGACTGAAGATTCAAGAAGCCATATCTGGGCAGTGAAAGCAAGTAACTATTTCTGTGTGTTGCTCAGCACATTTCCTGCTATATGAACTGCTCGAAAATTATGAATTCTCTAGAAACACAATGGAATTAGGGAAAGCTTTTGAATAAACTGGAGGATATTTTAGGTCACAAGATCACTGGACTCCACTGAACTATGAGGGTACTTTCCTGGATAAGGAGTTCAGAAGGTGGCTGAGTACTTCGTAGTTTACAGATGAAATATGAAAATACAAGGGCAGGGACCAAAAGCTGGTTCCCTGTGTAATCTTACGCAGAGCTGCTTAGGGTTTATTTTTCAGAACTGCTGAGCTTCAAGAATTTCAATTTTCATTGAACTTCCTTCCAGTCAGATACTTCTGGGGGTGGAAGTTCTAGATATTATACCAAATGAGAATTTACAAGCTTGCCACTGGAACATGGCCCACTGGAAAGACCCTCTGCTCAATCCTCAGCATTGTTTAATGTAAATCTGGCAGCATTTCTTGACACTATCTTTGGGGAAAGAACTTTCCACTGTTGCAGGTGTCTCTTTCTAAGTGGTTCCAGAAGGTGAGCAGATGCAGAGAGGTGGGAACACTTGCTGGAGGGGAAGTGTCATCTCCTCCTGTCGGTGCTAAGACTTCTCACACTTGTCACAGAGTGAGAGTGAGTGATGGAAAGAAGACAAACACCAACATTACAGTAAAACACCAGGTAAAGATACTACACTGCTTTTCTGATGGATATTTACAGCCAGAGAGTTGGGATGTGTCTGTAAAAGTACTATTTTAAAATAATCTCTAATATCTAATTTATTCTTCTCAGATTCTGTTTAGCAGCCAAGTTGGGGTAGTCTACATAAAAAGCCCACACTGCAGCTACAGCACTGCAGGCAAGTGCTGAATGTTCTGTACAAACATAAACACTTTCTTGCCTGCAAATCTGCTCTCCATCATATTTCTCATCTTTCACTCCTCAGTTCCCAAGATACAAGAATTTCCTCATTTCTGTGGTTACCTAGAGTTTTCTCATGGAAACAAGCACCAAACACATCATGAAGAAAACAAACAATAGGAAAAAATACCCTAAAAACAACCCTTCAGCTTATTATTCCCTTACTTTTCCCATGCAGGCTCAGAGCCAAAGACACTCCAGCCACTGCTGAGGGGATCAGTGGTAAAAGTCGTTAGCTGTTAACAGAGGAAAAATCTTAAAATAAACAGTTCTTCAAGGTATAATTTTTCCCCTGATAAAAATTAAAGAGGGGAAAAGCCAAGAGACCTCTTTATCTCCTCCTTCATTCATTAGTAATAAAAGCACCAACCTGAGAATGAAAACGGACAGATTCGTTGACCCCATGGGAAAACCCCAGAAAACAGGCAAAAGGCTCCTGTCCCACTTGTCACATGGCTGCCACCACTTGTGGACGGTGGGGCAGAAATTAAATCCCACACTGTGACAAACCTCGTGTCCTCTGGCGTGGGCATGTGCTCTGCCAGGGCACTCTGTGCTGGAGACCAGCCTGGGCAGGCACTGTCTCAAGTGCCTTTCTGCATATGAAAGAGGAGGATATTGCATTTCAGTCCTTGCAACTGTTAAGGATTTCCAGTGAAATGGTAGTTAAAGACCTGTCAGCCCAAAATGTGCTGCACTTACTGAGCTTTTAAATGATTTGCCTCTAGCTGTCTTTGCAAAGAGTGAAGATAATACACAGCATCCTTTTTACAGAGATCTCAAAGAGATAAATAAAAATAATTTTCTGTCTGGAAGAGGCAAAGTGCAGGGAGGTTAAGTGAACAATCCAGCCTCACACAGCAAGGCAATGGGAGAATCAGGGACAGAATCCAAACAAGCTGATACAGTCCTGTGACCTCAGCACTGAACGGGTATTTTCCTGTACTTACGACCCTCTTTGTCAGGTAAGTTTGTCCTCACAATGTGTCCTCCAAAGAGTGACCACGCTGCTCTGGGAGTCCCTGCTGTGGGAGAGAAGGTTCCTTCAGGAACAGCCTTTCCAGAGCTTCTTCTAGAGGTCAGCGATTTCTTACTGCCTTGTTTGCTTTGGGGCTCTTCCTGACTTTTCATTTAATCTAAAGGATTCGATTCACTGCTTCTCATTAATAAACTGTATTCCTTAAAAGGGCTCATCAAACTTTGATGAGGCCCTTGAGCAACGGGAAGACTGATGAGATACATTAAGGGTTAGGTGTGGAGCAAAACTGAAGATCAGGGCAAAAACTCCCGAGTTCAATGGAATTATGATTGGGATTTCTTTGCATATCTTTTCCCACTGCTCTAACCCATATTTTTATGTATTTGTGTAGTTACCTCAGCACCCTGAAAGAGGGAAATGCAACCTCTCCTATACCTTACTTAGCTTCTCTGCAGTTGTCAGAATTACCTTAGCCTTTCCCCCAGCAATTTGTCACCTCTGCAGTTTGATGCTCATGATCACAAGCTGCCCTGCAGAAAATGCCACCAGTTGATGGCATCCAAGGTCTGAAGTTTGGGAAACTGCTGACACACTGGCCAGTGACTGTGCTTGGGGCACAGTCCAACAGTGCAGTATCAGGGAAGGAAATGTCTTACACCGCACAAATATGACAGGATGGATCCACTCCAAAATCAAATTAATCCCTTAGGGGAAAACCATGCCAACCAATGGGGTTCATGACTTGAAACTGCAAGAGGCTTACAGAAAACCCCACAGGTGGAAGAAGACACATTAATTCAGCCCTTCATCCAGTCCTGTAGCACAGTCCACAGTCTGTCACACAATGTTGGATTCAAAGGCAGGATTTAGGAGACAGGTTCATTGTAAGGCTACAGCTATGCCCAGCTTAACTTCACATCAAAGCAAGCCCCATGAAGACCTTAGTGCACTACATATGCTCTCACACTACCACTATCACTGTCTCCAAAACCCTGCCTCAACAAGGTCTAGTCAGAGAAAAAAATCAGAATACAGAAAAACCTGTAAGGCTGCCTGCAACGTGCAGCAGCTATAAAAGGCCCTTTTCACATCTCTTCTATCCTCACTTTCTCTCTAATCAGTCTGTCTGTCTGTCTATCTATCTATCTATCTATCTATCTGTCTATGTCTACCAAGATGCCAGACTCTTTGAAGAGATGGCACAGTGAAATATAACACACACAAACTGAAACATGGGGAATATTTTTTCTTCATTAAGTGATGGTTTCATCATGGATGGTCAAACACTGAAATTCCATCCGAGAGGTAGTAGGATCTCCACTTTCAGATATTGTTAATTTGACTGAACAAAGCCCTGCTAAAAATTGGTCTTGTTTTGAGCAGCAGGTTGGACTAGATCACCTCCATAGGTCATGTCCATTCTAAAGTATTTCAGGTGTACTTGGAACCATAACTTAAGGCTTTAATAAACATTAATACCTTTCTATTTCAGCTGACCCTCTGCATTGATCCAGACTGAAGACAGGCTGCTGGTGCTCAGCTAAGATGAGTAATAGCAGAACCCACAAAATACCCACAACAGTCAGCACCCACACTGGAGAGCTCTTGACTCAGAAACCTTCTCCAGTGCACTCAATGAACATTTCAGCCACCATGAAGTGTGGCCAGGGAGATGCTGTCCCACTGTGCTCAACAGACCAGGACACTGTGACTACAGACAACTGGTTCCATATGAAACCTTCTAGAATGGGATGCACCAGAAGAAAGAGAGAAAGATCAAAATAAATCTTATATGATCTCAAAATGCATCTTATTCTATCTGAAGGGCTAAGGCTTCAACTTGGCAATTTTAAGGCACTTGTTTAATCTTAAGAGAGCACTGTGAGAGACTGGGACTATTTACATATACTGGAATAGTTATGATCTGATGATTTGAAGTGATATCTATTGATGCCCAAAGGTATTTTTGGGCCCATACTTTCTTCACTGTCTGTCTCTTTTCATGTAGCTGTTTTGCCAACCACTGACAATCTGTTTAGAAATATCATGGAACACAAAATCTGGAGGTGTATCGGTGTGTGAGCGTCCACTCCAAAACCTCTGTGAAAATAACATTTGGGGATGGCAATCGGCCATAGATGCAGTTTGAAGCCAGCTAAGACATGAATACATATTCGTGGCAGTTAAGGATTTTCTATTTAATACCATTCTGCTAATGCATTCAGACTTCCTTGGCTCCTGGAGAGTAAACCCAGTTTAAAAGAGAAATTCAGACAAAGCATTCAAATAATATTGCCACTGCTGGGAGGGGTTTGGGGCAAGGTGTTATACTAATTTTTAAAGACAAAGATGAAATCTCTGCAATTCAAACACTGACATCAGCAAACAGAAGCAGAAAGATTCATGCTTCCCCACAGCTCACTGCATCGCAGCTGCCTCGTGGCAGGGGGATGGCTGTGCCTGTACCACACTGCTCAGCACTGGGCTGCACTTCTGCCTTTCAGGACTGTATTGCATTAGCAGGTAAAGCACCTCTCACTTATTCTGACATCTTTACAATGAACAATATCATTCAAAGTTAGGATTTTAATACTTTTGCTCCCACACAGTGCTCAGCCTTATCTGTGTTAAGACAAATGTTTACGTGGTGTAAATCCCAAGCTCACCATTGAGTGTAACCAACTCTGAAGTGATGATTCCCTTCACAAAACTCAGTTTACACAAAAGATACATAGCTGAGTTAGACTGCACCATGCTATTGCAGCTGTTAACCGTGTTACAGCAGCAGATCTACACAACCAACTAACCAGGCAAAAGCAGGGCAGAACTTCCAGTACAAAGCTCAGCTACAAGTATACAACAAAGCACACTGGAATTCAAGATGTTCAGCTGTTAGACAGCAAACATAAATTTAAAAAGGCAAATTAAGATGAACACAAAGAGAACTAGCACATTTATGATTCCTAGTTAAGAAGTTACCTTCAGCATTAAGAGCTATTGGAACAGCCCTGTCCATACAGCTCTTCAGCCTCTCTATCTTTTACAACATATACCAGAGATCACAACAGTCAATACATTTACTCTCTCGCTTAAGATATACTTATCCTAAGCTGTCTTTGTATGATCCTGATAATTCTCTCTCATACAAGAATGTCTTGAAACCATACAGACCACAGGTTTCACATTTGTGAAGAAAAGTATTTACACATGGGGGTACAATAGTTTATTAGAGCAGTTACTTCTTTAAAAGAACAGAAAAAAGGGTATGTGCTCCAGCAGCCAGAGTCATCCCTGCTAGGACTTCTCTCAGTGTTGGTGACTTTGCTGCAACAAAGTTTTTACAGGACCTCCGTGCTCACTGCCTCTGTTGGACAGAATGTGCCCAGAGTCTGCCAGAAGGGAAAACCTGAATGCAGCACTGAAGTGGCAGTAACAGGGGAGGGGGGAGCTCCGCCTGACCCAGGAGGAGGGCGGCTAATTTAACTTTGTCTTGTTTCCGTAGAAGTCCACAGTGCTCATCTCCATTTCTAATATTCTGTTTACCATTACCAGTGTCTAAACCTGCTCAGCCAGTTGATGGTGATCCCTTGAATTAGCATCAGACCCAAACCGGGAATGGCTAGACAGGCAGCTGGATATATACGGGGAGTTTTAGACTGCGATTGGTTTCCAAGGCAGTCCATTCCACTTAATGTCTTCCTGTGAGTCTGGAAGTGACTCATGCAAAGACACTCAAGGCCATCCCGCTGAACCTCAACATTAAATATAACAATGGAAAAGATGGGAAAACGTTTGATATGTGAAAAGCGACTGATTTGACGATGCTGGAATGGGAAGTCGCTGAAGGTACACCTGGCACAGGATTGCCCAGCTTGGCCCAGAGGACGAGCAGCCTGGCTCGCCGGTGCAGCCCCTTGGGCTCCCTCCCTTCCCTTCGCTTGCCGCCGAGCCCCCGCAGCGCCAGCCCCGCACAGCGCCAGCCCCCGCTGCCCTCCTGCCCCGCACAGCGCCCGCTCCGCACAGCGCCAGCCCCCGCTGCCCTCCTGCCCCGCACAGCGCCCCACATACATAGCGCCTGCCCCCGCTGCCCTCCCGCAGCCCCGGCGCCGGCCGCCCCCGGGGCTGCGCTCCGCGGGGTGACAACACCGAGCGCGACCCGGAGAGCGGAGCCGCCGCCGCCACCCGACCCGCTACCTTTGTGCCCTCCCAGAAACCGGCGAGAAGGCGAAGCAAAGCCCCGCGCCGCTCCCTTACCTTGCTGGGCAGAGAGGGGAAAAGTTGAAGCGGTCTCCTTCCACACCTCCCTCGCTTCTTCTTTTTTGTTTGTTTGTTTTGTTGTTTGTTGTTTGGGTTTTTTATTGTAAATATTTTTTTTAATTTCCCCTTTCCTTGCCCTCACACCGAGCACTGCGCTCAGGCAGTCCCGCCCGGCGCCGTCGGTGCCACCGTCTCCCTCCCTCTCTCCGGGTCGCGGTTTCTCTCTC
>JAOXXN010000139.1:52918-71409 GCA_026770055.1 Myrmophylax atrothorax
ACAACAACGGCGCGGGGGGAACCTTCCTATTATTATTATTCTAATATATTCTGGGGGCTTGTGGTTCCTGCAGCCAGGCGGAAGTGAACCCGCTTTCGCCCCCCTCCTCCTTCCGCGATGCTCCGGGGCTGGATGCGGGCGGGCTCCGCTCCCGGGGCCCCGCTGCCCGCACCGCGTCCCGAGCCCTTGGTCCCCGGGTGGGGTGGGGAGGTGTTGCCGTTCCCGAGAGGCAGAGGTTGCTTTGGAGACAAAAGGGGGGATCATTTGCTCCCCTACAGCGAGGGGCGGGCTGACGGAACGCGGGGCCCCCAGGATGCTGCGGGGCGGGATGCTGCGGGCAGGGTGGTGCGGGGCGGGATGCTGCGGGCGGGATGCTGCGGGGCATGATGCTGCGGGCGGGATGCTGCGGGGCGGGATGCTGCGGCGCGAGATGCTGCGGGGCGGGATGCTGCGGGCAGGATGGTGCGGAGCGCTCGGCGGCGCCGCTGAAGGCACGGGCGGGCAGCGGTGGCCTCGGTGACAGACGGGCAGAGCACGAGAGGAAAGGCTGTAAAATGCAGCGAAATGCCGAGGTGTCTGCCTGCTCCGTAGTGACATCCCGCGGTGCGGGGCCACCACTGCCGATGGCCGCGGAGCCCAGGCACCCAGCCCGGAGCGGCGTCGGGGGGATACTGAGAGACCCAAATCACCATCAGTGGCATGGCTGGGTTTTAAACGAGCCTTCCGCCCTGGGCTGCTCCCGGGCTGCGCTGCTCTCGGGCGCTGTGGGGATTTGTGCCCTATAAACGTGCTCAGAGAACGTCAGAGCACAGCGAGGGCTCAGAGCTGAGCAGTGTCCCGTGCCTGCACTGAGAAGCAGAGCGAGAGACACCAAATGCACATACAGTTGATTCAGGCCAGTGTTAATTTCTTAATTCAGCATGTCCCAGAATGTTAAATCAGACTTGCAGAACATCTCCCCCAGCCAAGAGGCAGAGATGAGATGGTGAAACCCTGTCCCTCCCTTAGAGAATTCCCTTATCCACCTCCCCTGACACACAACACACTGTGATGCTCCAATGGCCTGTGGCACAAAAGGCAAGAAGAGAAAAACAGTGAAAGAGAGCTGAGCACATGGATCAAAACACCACAACCTGTCAATAGGCAGGAGGAAAGCAGGAAATCAGCAATTAACAGGCACAGCTGAGCTAACTGGATTCCAGCTTACAGAGAGATGCCACTAGTAATGAGGACTTGGTGGCATCGACCTAAAAATGTCTCCACAGCTCCTGGCAAGCTTGGTAAGATCATGCCACCATGTTTACAAAGCTCAGATTGCCCAGATCAGAAAGACTAAGGCTAACCTGGGCACGCCTGAACACACAGCAGCTGAAACGCCTGATAATTGTTTTGAGGCAAGTGGGTGCTGGTGGTAGATGGATTGGAAAATATTCTAAACTCTGCTACAGGAGTGACTTACATCAGATGATGCACGTTTACAAAAGATGACTGGGACACTCTACTGAGAGCTCTGTTGTCCCCAGAAGCCACCTGCTCATCATGGTGGAACTTAACTTCTGTAAAATTCTGGTGCTGCCCTTTCTTCCTTGTGGGAACAGTGAAATGGTCAGTGGTGCTAACATTTATTTTATCCCGTGGCTCATTCAGGACCTGCTGTTCTGGAGTGTGCAGATTCATCTGTGTGCCCAGTTTTGTGTTGAACATTTCTTTCACATCCCAACAGCAAGAGAGTTGCTTGGTCAGCTGCTGTCTCACAGCCTCAGGATGTCTGCAGCCTCCACAGTGGCAGTGGATGACTGACCAGCCATGTCAGCAGAAATGCCCTTTCCAGGTGAGACTGGCCAGAAGGTTGCACCTCATCCTAAGGAGTGCACACCTGGACACACTGATGCATAAATTGTGGCTTGCAGCTTAATTACTGCAACTGCCTGTGCTTTGAAATAAACCACAGCTGCTGTGAAATACAGCAGATGTCTCCTTGGCAAGGGAGAGCAGCCTGGTGCTTTGCTCGCCTGTTTCTTACCATGTACAGACTTTGGTCCTCTTTTCTGATATCCAGAGCCCTTCGTACTCTTCCACAGCCAGCTCCTGCTGGAGCACTGCAACCATTGGCCAAGGGGGCAGGCAAGACTGTGAGACTTTTGCCTTTCCCAGGCCGTATTTCTGTACTATGGAACTTACTTTTCTTCATGGAGATACACATAACCCAGATCTCAATGCAGTCAGAAGCAAATGCAAAACTTCTCTCCCTAGCTGCATTTCTTCATGGAAACATGCAGAGAACACTACTACCCTATAAAACTAATCAAGCTGTTCCTCTTACTGGCTGAATAGAAGGAAAGGCAGAGAAGGAAAAAGCATTTTTCTGTTTGAAAATACTTGGGAGGCACACAAGTCCCACGGAGATGGGAACCATATAAATATATATAAAGACATAGTGTGATAAATGAATCCATCTGTTGTAATCTAGCAGTTTCATAAAGCCAATGAAAAGAACTGACAGTTTTGTGAAACCAGTAAAGCACTATTGATACTTTCAAGTTTTTAAAATTCTTCTCCAATGTGTATGAATGTAGGAAATCAAGCATCTCCTGTTAGATTTCTGAACTACACAGAAAAGGAACGAGGCTGCACATGAAGCTGATGCAAACAAATTCATTATGTAAATTAAAGCAAATTGCCATTAACAATCTACCACAGACTATTAAAAATCATTCTTCACATCCCAAAATATATTTCTGATTTCCATGATCTGTCAGCACACACATCCATCACTACCCTTCTTCCATCCCAGGGATGATCTCAAAGCATCTCACAGATGGTGCTTAAATGAAGCTTTACAACACCTCCATTCTTTCTCCACAGGGAGCACTGCAAGGCACAGGGATGTGCTTATTGTCTTAACAGGAAGTAGTAAAACAACCGGAAAGATGTAGGTGTCCTATCTGCACATCAGCCTTGCTCTTACTACTAGATAGCACTTCCAGTCCCTGTCTGCTTGTAATTAGAGGGAGTTGATCCCTTAAAGACTGCCCTGAGCCACGCAGTGACAGCTTTGCAGGCAGAGTAGGGCACAGAAGCAGTGGTTGCTTCATCCCCATGGGTGATGCCTTTTCTCAGCTCTGTCTGAAGGGCCATGTAGCAGTTATGGAGCAGCACTCACAAACATACTGTGAATTCACACCGGCTTTTGTTGGTTTCAATCTTTTGGTACAGGCAGGTGACAGGTATGGGAAACAGCCAAAGGTTTCCATACATGAGGGAATCCTACAAAACATGTAGGAAGAGACATAAACACCCACTGTATCAGCCATCTCACATGTTGTGTGCTCAGACCTCCCAGGAAAGCAGGTTTGTCTGAGAAGTGGGAAAACAAATGTGCATTAGCCAGAGAGCTGTAGCAGGGCCAGTGAAGTCCCCTTGGAAGTGTTTCCCACCAAATGTTTAGGCAAGCTCAGATTCCTCCCTTCTTTCTCCTCTTCAATCCACGCACACTCCATCACAGTATGATTTATGGCACAGTCCCACCGTGATCTATCTCTGGATAGACCTCTATGCCCAGAGTGCAAGCTGAGAGCACGAATATGGGGAACAGGCAGCACAGAATTGACAGTTTAGCCCCTAAAGATTTTCCGTTAAATTACAGAGATACCCACAGACCTCAGGGAGCCACCAAAATACATGTCCAACAACACTATCCATTTAAATGGCACCAGTGTTCAAGTGAAACTACCAGCAGTGAGTCCCCCAGCCCATAACCAAAGCCCTGCCTCAGGGTCATGGTACATGCAGAGCACTACACATGGAATATGAGGCTGCCCATGGCTATGGGCATCATATGTGGTAGAACAAAAGAGGGAGCTGGCCACAGCTGGTCACCTCTGGGACCCTGAGATTAGCTCAGTTGGTTAAAACTTGGTTGTAATAATGCCAAGGTCATGGGTGTTCAATCCCATGTATGGGTCATTGACTTAAGAGTTGGACTTGATGATCCTTGTGGGTCCCTTCCAACTGAGAATAGTCTGTGATTCTGATTCTGATTCCTGAGATCATGTCTAAGTTACCTTCGTAACATCCTCATCTGTTTTCCTGGGTTTGTTTGAGTTTTTCACCTAGAACTTGGGAAATGATGTCTCACTGCTCTTATCAGTATTTTATTAATAATATACTGTCAGTGTCTATAAAAAGTACGTATTTCAACTGATAAATGCTACAATATGAAAAAACAATCTTCTGTTAATAAAACACAGATAAATTCCCAAAGGAAATGAATGGTCTTAAAATCCATGAACTTGAAGTAAAAAACCACTCTGCTGCTTTTGAAGTAATTACAAAAGAAAAATGACAAAGACTGTTTCTTCTCAAAACTTGGCAATTTTTATGTCATGCTACTGATATTCTTATTGAAAAATGGTGCTTTTATTCACTACCACTTCTTTTACTTTGGCCAGTGCTACAGCCAAACATCTGCTTGTTAATTTAGCAGAGTAAATTGATGGTTAGAACCTCAGAAGTTTCCAAAGAAGATCCCCACAAACATTTCCTAAGAAAAATCCTCTCTAAAGCTTTGTAAGGATGCACTTAGGAGGGAGAAGACTGAAGAAACAGGTCCAAATAAAGCATCCATGTGAATGTTTGGGCAAGTTGCCTCTTCTTCTAAAATGTCTCAGTGGATGTTTTGGGATAAGTTTTGAGCTGAAGGCATTCCAAAGCTCAGAGTGCTGGCTTCACACTGACCATGCCACTGAGAGTGGAGAGAGCTGCGAGTGCAGGAAATGAGGTTGAAAACAATGGGGAGGTAGCAGATAGTTCAATGCTCAAAGGATTCATTTCTTTCCTTTTTGTCTTCAGAGAGCAGCAGAGGAAAATTAATCATGATTATTGTGAGCCTGTTCTGCTAATATGCTGACCTATCTCTATACTGGAAAATTCTTAGGAGGCAGCCCAGCTCCACCAAATATATCCCAACAGACGGAATCCTGTATATCCAGGATTTAAGAGACAAATCCCCCAAAAGCCTACTGTCTAAGCAGATACAACCCAGACAATCATCATCAAGCCCCCAGTCCTTGGTTTACACTGTCTACATGCTGTGCCAGGGTAATGGAGAAGTGTCAGACCTTGGGAGCCTCCTGGAGCAGGTACAAAAAAGGCACATTGCATCCCCAGACCCTGGCAGCATTCCCACCAAATGCCCTTTCATTCATATTGTTGACAATGAGTTATCACACACTGGGGCTGAGACAAAAAAAATACTACTGGCAAAAATAGTGTATTCACAGAATGATTTTTAAAGATCTAAAAGAAGCTGCACAAACATATGTGTAAATAGTCTTCCTATCCTCACAAGGCAGTTACATCTGTCAGTCTGAACTGATAAATGTAGAAAATGACAACTCCTCATTTGTAAGTGATAATGAGTTTCTTGCAGGCTAACTACACAGCCCTGGAGACTGAATCCTCAGACTATCCATACACCATGGCAGCATAGAGAAAAAGAAGAAAGTTTCTCCAGAGCGGTGCCTGAAGCCCAGAAATGCCTTCTCCCAGAGGCAGTGAGGAAGCCTGGGCACCAAGAGGAAAAGTTATGTGGGTTTGGGTGCCTGTGACACACCTGCCCAAATGCACTCCAGCTTTTTTTCAGCTGCAATAGGAACTGAAGGTGTTATTCTCTTACAGTATGAGGGTGTCACACTATGAATTCAGCAGCACTGGTGTAAAAGTGAGGCACTCATAGGGGTACAAACTATGTTGGGATCAAATTCTGTACTTTTCAGCCTGTTCTCAAAATAAACAACCTCTGAGTGCTGCTGGCCTTCTTTTTCCAGACTCCATTAGTTAAGTGTCCAATGTCAGGACATAACTCAAGGCTTTGCACGCTCTGTGCTGCTATTAATTTCTGGCAACAAAGACATTCACCACAATGTACACAGTAAGATGAACAAGTAACTGTGCAGATATTTCCTAAGCAATACTTCCCCACCACCACTAAGGGACAGTGTTTCCTACACTTCTACTAAAAAGAATGCTGTATCTGCAAGTTCAATTTCAATTAGCAATGGTTAATGCCTCCTTTTAGTGCTTGAAGTGTTTTACATTCTATGTTAGGTTTGTTTAATAGGCAAGTAATTCATGACACAGTGAACTGCAGGCCCATTTATTGTACTTTCACTACCACCATAAGGTTACATTGACAAAACAAGTGTATTAGGGAAGGTAATTCCTCCTATGAACTTCTAAGCCTAAGAGGATGGCTAGTGTAAAGTAACTGGTTTACAATCAGGTGTCAATCAAAAGGCATAAACAGCTTTGCAAAACACATCCCTTTTTGCATACTATTTTTTTCAAAATTTCTAATGTGTGTCTGTGGAAAACCTCCTAAACTGTCCTTATATGTGCTGACAATTCAAACATCAGTAAACCTGCAACCTGATGCTCTTTGATAAGTACTGATTCCTTTTCTATTTATACCAGAGACATTTCAGCCATTGGCTTCACTCAGAGTAAAGGTAACGTCTGCTGTACTCAGAAGCAGACTTCACTAGCAGTCCCATTTCTTCAGGGATATTTTGTATTCTGGAAAATAGTTTAACCAACATGAAAGTGTCCACTAAGTAACCTTCTCTCAATCTGTGTTCCTGAAAAATACTCTGAAAGTCCCACTCTCATCAGAAAGTAATTTATGTATGGAAAGGCTGTGGCTTATTACAAAAGGCCAAGTTTTTACAGGACAATATATCAGAGGTACCTGGTTATTCTTATTTTCATGCTAATGCAACTAAGGAATGTCCACGAAGTAGTTGTTACAGGGATAACAGATTACTGTATCAAGCCTAGTGCTATATGATTTCAAAACCACATCCCAACATCTTTTTTGATGTCTCAGACATTTGAAGACATTCAAATTTGTTGGCTATAAGATCAGTAGCTGTACACTCAAGCTGATACTATAGCTGCAAAACCAAAATCCAGTCTCTTGTTTTCCCTTCAGTGAAAGAAAGCACAAGTCTCATCATATCCAATTGATAAAGAACAATTAAAAAAAAATCAGGAGTCCCATGAACAGAAGGCTTCCCAAATTCTGTACTCTGGTGAATAGTTCACCTAACCTTATCTGTGCAGATAATCCAGTGCAATTAGTCCCCACTGGTGCTGGCAGGGGACAGTGGCATAGCCAAGAAATGGATATTTTTAGTACCCACCATCTCACCCTGCCCTGTAATTAACTGCAGAGCCCCACAGGTTTCTGCCTGATTAGCTGTTCAGCTAATGAGAGGCTCCAGACTCAGCTACCATGAACCCTGAACTACCTGCCATTCATGGACTGGCCTTTGTGACAGCCCAGGGCCAGGCCCAGGTGCAGAGCTGTGCTGCAAAGGGGCACAAAGAGGAGAAGGGGCCCCCGCAAACCTGCACAGCTCCTCCGACTCCAGCCACATGTATTGAATGTTTGGGATGGCTATGCCATGGGAGAAAAACCTGGCAGTTCCTGTATGGTCATTACCCAAGATATAAAATGTTTGGCTTTTAATTAAGATCTACAATATCAATGTCACAAAATGAGTCTGAAATTACAAGAGTGGGAGTTGATCTGATTGTAAAAAGCTCAGCTATTCAACTGAAGGCCAATACTTGGTCATAACCAGAGAAAAGCTGAGGTCAGGAGTCCAAGTTCAGGAGTGGAGAAAATAAGAAGCTGAAGGAAACATTATATCCTCCAATAATCCTTGCAGGAGATATGATTTCAGCATGAAAGGATGCAGTCCAGCTTTCAAGTTGCCAAGCAAAAATCGTTCTACTTTAACTCTGCTGTGAGATAAAAGCAGACATGTGATCCAGTAATACCGGCCTCTTTCACTGCTGTTTTATCGGGGCTGCCCTCCGTATTAAAGAAAACAAACACTCTGCTTCTAATATTAAAGATAACTCCAACAGGTCTCCTCTAGAGAACCTTTCTCTGTTAATCCATGCCTTGCAATACGGTTATCCCTGTGTAAGTTTGGAAGGTGGCCTGTAAAAGGAAAAGCAAGCACTGGAATGGATTTTTAAAAAGTTTTACTCGGTTTTGGAGGCTTCTGTTTGGGTGTTGGTTTGTTTAAGTATCAGCTTCTTTCTCTTTTAAAGGGTCACGGTGGAAGAATAAATAAGGCTGTCACCTCATGTGTGATTCTCCTATTTCTTAACTGAGGAAAAGGGAGATTTGGGTCCTCCTGATACCTGAAAAAATCGTCTCAGATGGAAGGGATTGTTAAGGGTGCAGTAATAATTTTTCTCTCACTCTACTGCTAGATGGCAATTTTTGTAGTATCACAGAATAGTTTGGGTTGGAAGGGACCTTAAGGATCATCTTGTCCCAACCCCTGCCATGGGCAGGGACACCTTCCACTCGCCCAGGTGGCTCCAAGCTCCATCCAACCTGGCCTTGGACACTTCCAGGGGTGGGGCAGCCACAGCTTCTCTGGGCAACCTGTGCCAGGGCCTCACTATTCTCACAATGAAGATTTTTTTCCTAATATCTAATCT
This sequence comes from Myrmophylax atrothorax, assembly GCA_026770055.1. Classification (NCBI taxonomy): domain Eukaryota; kingdom Metazoa; phylum Chordata; class Aves; order Passeriformes; family Thamnophilidae; genus Myrmophylax; species Myrmophylax atrothorax. The sequence goes on from JAOXXN010000139.1 coordinate 61,442, forward strand.
AAACCTGCCCTCTATCAGTTTAAAAATATTCCTCCATGTCTTTTAAATTTTCTTGTATTTAAATCAGATACAGTTAAACATTCCTTAAACAAGTTCTTCAGCTAGTCAAAATCTGTGGCACAGAGAACCTAAAAAGCAACTAATTGCTGATGTTAATGAGTTCAAGTAAATTGAACTGACACTTTTCTGCCTACTTCCACTAGCCATGAATATGGTCTGGAAAATGTCTCATGATCAATCACTGGTATAAGATTTGTAATTCTGGATGCACAGAATAGAGTGAAGCTCTTCGGTGATAGAATCACCTCATGAATTCTCCTCAAAAAGAAAGATGAACACACTGTTTGATACATCTCTCTTGCTATTGATATAATTCTGCCAACAATTTAAGTTTTTGAATGTTATTGAATAATGAACAGGAAACCCTGAAGTCTTGTTACCAGTTCTGGATGCCAGTGTCAATTGAAAAAACAAACAAACGAACAAACAAAGGTGTATTTGCTGAAACAGAAATTAGAAATATCTTTATTTCTCTTTTCGGTTTGTCAGCTGCTTATAGCAATGGACATCACTATTTCCATCACTGATGAATACTCGGATGAGCTGCAGTGCAAGACAGGAAGCTGTTGACTGGATCGTTTCTGCTACCAAATAGGTCACACATAACTGCAACATTAGTAACATCCAGATTCCCGTTTTCCACAATGGAGTCCTCATTTAATGCCTGAGGGCAGCATTTAGCACTATGTACTCACCCATCATGACAACAATCTGGCGAGAAGGCAACAAGTTAAAAAGGAAAACACTGAGGAAACCATCTCCTCTTCAGTTACAGTACCACGGCTACTGCCCAAACCATATCCTCCTGAAGGAGGGAGACATTGGCCTTGGTAATTAGGCAGACATCAAAACCTTCCTAGGGAACTCCTCCTCCTGAGAGGCACATGCAGATCAGGACAGGCTGTCTAAACACAGCGAGCCTCCTCTGCCTTGCTGGGTTATTTTCTTTCTCCATAGGGGAGCTCCAGTCAGGGGAAACTCCAGCTTTGACAGAAGGTGGCTTGGTTTCCTCCCTGTTTTTATAGCAAGAACAAGCTACAAAGGCACCCTTTCGATAATGCCCAGTTCTTCAAAGTCAAGTTCTCTGCAATACTGACACATTGAAACTTCAGTTCTGCTTTCACTGCAGTTTTATCCAGCTACTGTATTTCTAACACAGCTGGAACACCCATACCCTGATCTGGAGTGTACTCATGTTGAACAGCAAAAGACACCTCATGACTCCGGATGTTCTTCTCATTCCAAGGAAATGCCTAGATCCTCACTCACACATGAAATACTCTGTATGTTCAACAACTCAGAGATGGACCATCGGTGTGGACTAGAGACCCAGTTTGGGCTTTCCACCTCTAGGACAGACAGGGGCCCAAAGGAATAAAGGTTTTATCTCCTGGGACTTGGGCCCCAAACAGCTGAACTCCTGCATTCAGATGCCATGCCTGGAAGGTACTTATAGGGAAATTGTATCAGCATTAAAAACATTACAATTGGATTATACTTAGACTCATGCTGGCAAAGTATTTGCAATGGATTCAGAATAGCTGGAGATTGGCCACGTCCACGTAATATTCCTAAAGTTGGATAAAATTTAGCACCAGTAAATTAGGAAACTTTGGCAACTCTAAAGCACTATCTCAGACTTGGGCCAAAATGATGCACTGGCCCTTAAATGCTCTACAAAGTTTTTTCTCTTCTGCCAAAAACTGTTGATCAGATAAGAAGAGCTGGGCTGTGGACCACAGGGATAGGGATGCTGTTACTACAGAATGCTGAGCTTTGGAAAAGAGCCTTTTTGGCAAAAACTAAGGAAGTTGCAAACAAAAAGCTAAAATACTTGAGGGGCTCTGTGTAGAGGGCAAAGGAGTGGGGCTGCTGGGGATCTGTAAGCCCCAGTGAAGAGCACCTGGGACCATGGATAGTCTCCTTAGCCACCACGCTGTGTTTCTCAGTGATGAGGAAAATGGAAAGCAGGATTGTTAGGCTACATGGAAACATTCCTGCCAGAGAGATATTCAGAGCACAATGAGAGGGAGCATAGAAGAGAAAGAACAAAAAAGTATTAAAAGGGTGAGATAAGCTGTTGATACCTCTGTCTTTTGCCACACCTCAGTCCTGGTGCCTGTTGAGCCGAACTGTATTTATTTCACAGCCCCGTGAGGCTGCTCACGCCTGGCAGTGCTGCCCCAGGCACTTACACACTGCCCTGCCTGGCCCCTGGCACCCACAAACACACCACAGTGTGTGCAACCACCCCGGAGAAGCAGCACAGCCTCTGAGAACATTCCCCCTTCTTCAGGATTATTCAGTGCGATATTTAAAAGATCCTCCCCATCTCTTAGAAGTGAAGCAGGGGGAGGATCTGTCTGATTGTATCTGTGACCCTGGCAACTCTTCACAAGCAGAGACAGCTGAGTCACTAATATTTAGAAAAATAACATAATTGACTGTATTCAGGCCTGTGGAGGACCCCTGCTGGGTATTCACAGTTAAACATTAGCAACTCGGTCATTCCTGGCAGCCTTTGTGAAGGGTTGCCAGGGCTGTAGATTCAATTAGATGACCTCCGACAAACTGATTTCCACTGCAAATATCTTGAAAAAAAATACATTAAATCCCCAATAAATACAGTGAAATTGGAGGAGACAGCCCTTCCTACCTCATTGAATGTCCCAAATCACCCCATGGTCCCAGCTAGAAGCCTGCCTGGATGTTCTGCATGCCCGGGCTCTATTATCACTGCTGCCTAATGTGATTTAGCCCTGTCTGTGGATTGCACTCTTTACATCTGAGAATGTGACAGTGTCGCTGTTGGATGTAGATTAGGATACAAAATTATATTGAAAAGGTAAAAACATTTGCATGTATCTTTCTTTCTCTTGTCACTGGGCAGGGATGACAATTCTTTTACCACTACTTTTTTATCTTCAGACAGCTTTTTTTTCATTACTAACCATTGAATTATTTTGATGTAAAAGGAACTAAAATGAATCACTGGGTAAGTGTTTTGTACTACCCATTACAATACACTGCAGCAGTGCATTACTCTGGAATATTTACTTTCTTCTCAGTAATCTCTACTAAAGGTGATTCATGTACGACTAAGCCATCTAGGAATGAGATTTTTTAATTCTGGCTTATGCATAGAGTTTTATAATAAGCCCTACAATAAAGCAACCAGTGCGGACACTATTTGTTAACACTATCATAATAAAATCAGCTAACCCCTAAATTACACTTTGTAATTGCTTCTCATAATGTCTGTTTCCTCAGACTACAGGACTTCATTTCAGTCAGCGTACTCTGCCCGGGTAAATTGGTTCTCAGCTCAACTTTTTTGTTTGCTGCTTTTCTGTTGTAAATAATTCTGAACAGCTACCAAACCCTCATCTTTCCTGTACACATCAATGTTTGAGGAACTACAAAGAAGCAGAGCAGTGCTGGATTCTCAATATGTCCCTACAGAGAGAAGCTTAACAAAACAATGTTTTAAAATAATGTATCCCATTGTTGGAGTTACAATGAGATATTAATTCAGCAGCAAAAAAATTGTAACAGGATAAGAGCTATGATGAAATGATTATCCAGAGAGCCACCAACCAGCATTTTCTCGCCTGGCATTGTAATTAATTTTTGTACATGGTGCAAAAGAATATACTAAGGGTATTTACAGAGAAGAAACTTTTCTTTACATATATTGGAAATTGGTATATGGAACAGAGACACTGCATGGAGTTAAGTCTGATTTTTTTTCCTCAATGTTCCCTGCTGAGCAGTGCCACAATTAATCAAGCTTTCTAGGTTTTAGTTAATTGCTGGACCCCAATAAATTGGTTTGTACTGGCATCGGTCCAGGTCTGATAATTTCACAGCCTTGCAAACTGCTGCATGTTCACACAAGAACCTTGAAAGCAGGGAGCTGGGATAAAAAAGAATAAAAGAAACTCTTGTTCTGTGATGTTCCATTAATACTTAAAAAGCCAGCCCACAAGCAACGGTGTCTCCACTGTCTGTTTTTCTCCATATATTTTATACTGATGCTTTTAATGATGAAATGAAATCCCCCCTTTTTTAATTTTAAACTTTTTCTGTAGCTAGTTATTCTCAAAGAGCCATTTCTAATTTCACCAGTGTTCTCTTGGAGATTTCCACTGTTCTCATCCACTGTTGAAAATTCATTGTGACTTTCTGACACAGCTCAGTTATTTTCCCCCTCTCTCTACAGTTTTGTTCATGTGAGAGGATCACATCTTCTGGTGAAGAAGAGTTCAAGACTGGCTTTATGAACTGGACAAGAGAGATGAGTGGGCCCCCAACCTGGCCAGGGTGGTGAGTGCCCTCACGGTCAGTCAGACCCTGAGAGGCTTTTCCTGAGCCTGCGCTCAGAATCAGGTGGGCTGGCATCACAGTTTGGTGCCAGGCAGCACACTGGGGCCTGCTGTGAGTAAGGACACAATGTTGTTACCAATGGGAGACACAGCTCCACAGCTCTGAGTTTGTTTCCCAGCTGAGCTTGGTTACAGGGCGCTGGCAGCAATGGGATTTGCGAGTGCTCGGCCCCTGGCGGGCTCTGGCTCCACGCTGGCACAGATTTGACTTTGTTCTCCCTAGAGAAGGCTCATTTGGCAAGTTCAGTTTTACTAATGGGTTTCAAAAGCACTCTCACACCAGCAAAAGAATTACATAATACCTGAGGTGTTCGGTAACCTCGTTGTTATTGTCTTTGGCTTACCAAGGCCAGATTAGCAGCACTAATCACGGTTTATAAAAGTATATTTGAATTGCAACTGGAGCCTCATTCAGCCTGCCCTGACTCCCTCTGTCACGTCTTGGGAGACAGGACTGACTGGGTTTATCTGGCGGATCTCAGCTGCAAAGAAATGCCTCAGCAAGTGGATCTTTATCATGGTACCATCAATCTGTAAGATATGCTGCTGCTTTTCTCATGCATAGTTATACCCTCAGTAAGTGCAAAACTCCTGCAAATTTCTACCAAGTGTGATTCTAACCAACAGTTGCAATGGCAAGAAAGAAGGCCTGTTGTCTTCATGTGGACTATACCATCTTCTGCTGTTTTCCAGAATGTGTGGTAGTGAAAAAACAATGAAGGTGAAGCTGCTCCCAGAACTCATAAATAATCACTTATACAGATTCTTTGATGTTGCTTTTCACTTGATGAAAACAGTCACTGAGATGCTGTTGCGTGCTATATGGATTGCACTTTGGTGGAAGCACTAATTGTATGTAGTGCAGGTTTCCTTTTCACCAAATGCTGTGCAGACAGAATTATAGAGGAGAGTTTGGACTTGCTGTTTCAAGGAAAAAAAACGGCCCTTTCAGTTTCTTGAATCAACAAGGAATTTAGAGCTTTGTCCTCAGCTATTTTATTGATGTTGTGCCTCTAACACTCATTACATTCAATACAATATTAAATAATACAAAAGAAATTCATTGCTACTATGAATACTAAACAAAGACAAAAAGCTAAATCTGGCATGGCTACATAATGGTTTTTAATAGGTAAATTAGATTGATTAGCAAAGAGGATAAATTAGAAATCAGTGGTTTCTGTCAAAGATTACAATGCAGCTTTGACAGTGAGATGTACCTGTTCAAGAATTTCTGAACGGGATATTCAGCTACCTGGATAAGAAGGTACAAGAAAAGAGACGACAGAGGGGAAAACTTTCTGTGAATGTAACAAAAATCAGCCCTTTCACAATTTTAATGTAGTTTGGGCTCTTTTGACAGTTTGAGTAGCAATTCCATCTACATATCTTGGTGATGACACTTCACTACTATTTCACTCTCAGTAAAGCACTGAGTACTAATGTTTTGATACAGTGGGGAAACTAATGCAGCTCATGAATATATGAAAAGAGAACCTCTAGTCCTACAAATTGTCTTGCAGTCTTTGGTATTACAGATATGAAAGAGAACTATAGAATCATAATTTCAGCTGCACACACACTGTGGTGGTAATAGGTAACCTATAAATATTTGGAATTGTTTAATTAGATTAGATTATGAACAGCTGCAGATGAGCACCTTGCAAAAATTCAGAAGAGCCTCAATTCTGAGTGCATGTATCTATTTTATACCCACACACAGGGATTCTGGACACCTCACCTGGCAAAGCATCATTTGCTCTGTGACGGAATGGAAAATGGTGTGGTTCCCTTCTCCTGCATTTTCACGGGAGCCACTGGCAGCTTTTCCAACTCTCTTCTCATCTCAGCATTTGAAAGTGAAATTTTCTGTTTGCATTTTTTTCACAGAACAATGAAAGACTTTCAGCTACTCTTCAGTCCCAGCTGAATATATCCACATCAAAGTAATGAGGAATTGGGCTGCAATTTGACATTTTATGTAATGCTGTTGATGTTCAGCAAACTGAATTGAAATCTCAGGTTCACTGCATCCATCTGTCTCATTGCTAAATAAATTAATTCCTAGTGCTAGAGGACTGACAGCCCACTGCAGATGAAGTCAGTGCTACAGAATGAACAGGAGGGTAGAGAATGCTCATGACCATCCTATGCCATAATCACAAAATTATGCACATCTGAAGCCCTCTTTGTTGAACAGTATGTGTGAAGACTACTTGGTGAACATCCAGATTGTATTACCAGTATGATAGTTGAGGGGGCTGATCCAAACCACAGAAACTAATTAAGAGATTTTTATAAAATCCTGGGAATAACTTTTAGCATCTTAAGATACATGTTCCAAAGGGCTACACTGAATTTGTAAGACTGCAAAAACCAAAGGAACTCATTACATTAAGAACTTCCTTTCATACTTTTTTAGAGTGAAAATTTGACCATAAACAGAAATTAAAAAAAAAAGGACAGGGAGGTAAGTGGAAGTTGTGTCGTGTGTCTAACATCTCTCATAGCTCGGTGTCTGTTCCAACTAAGAAAACTCCACATGGTGTGTAAACATGTTAGCATTGGCACAAATCTTTTATCCTGTTCTTTTTCCCCTCACATGAACTGAGAAATAATAGCAGGATACCTACATGCTGCTCAGTTGCTGTGAGGCACAGCACTGGGAGAGGGACTTCTACTGTCACTGCCACACTATTAGCTGCTTAACTTCCATTATCTTTAATGAGAATTACATGGCTAGATCTCTGTGCTTTTAAAAATTTAGGGCATCCTTGAATCTCTAATGCTCACTATCAGGAGCAATTCTTTCCTGTCTGAACACTAGGATGCAGAGCATATTCAAGCAGTGAGTTCTGCTTAGCAGCCTCAAGGGTAACAAGTATACACCAGATGCCTTCAGAGCTCTGTGTCACAAATGTGCAGCAGCCTGAGCTTCACAAGTTGCAGGAACAGCCCAGTGCTGAGCAAGAGCACAGAGCAAGGTGTTTGTCAGCCACATCAGTGCTGTGGTCTAAGGGGAATAAGGCAGACCCCCTAGCGTGGGGCTGTGAGACAGGGCAAAACATAACGGGCTGTGGTGAGACACACAGCATTGGTTTGTACCTGCACTCGCTCCTGGGCGAGGCCTGGGCAGAGCTGGGAAAAGAGGAACAGCTTGGGCATGGGTGCAGCACCACCAGGATCCACAGGCACTGGCAAACCCTGCCAGCTCAGCAATGGGCCCGCCCCGAGAGGCCACCTGTGAACATTCTACTCAGGCACAATGTCCAGCATGTGCCACATTATGCTTTGGCATAACAGCCGTAACCCTCGCTGTGACACCGTGCCATGGGAGGGTGAATGACAAGGAACAGAGGCAGCCTTTTTTTGTGACCAAGAGGCAGGCCCTGGCAATGTTAAATGCGTCATCACTCAAAAGCCTCCAGGGACACCCCAGCAACAGATGCACAGCACAGTCTGAGCAGCAGGATCAGGACTAGGAGTCAGGCAAGGGCAGCCTGCCCTTGGAAGTCTGGGTTTCCACCAAGTTGCCCATTCATTGAGTCCCAAGCCCTCACTTGAGAGAAAGGCTCTTTCAGTCAATTTTCTACAGCCTAAATCTGCCAAAGAGTGGGAAAATTACTCTGCTTTGTGTATCTCTGTATTCAGCACCTGCATTAGTATCTCCAGAGACCATCAGACACCATCATCTTCTGTAACAGGCTTACAGAAGGCAGTGGAAAGTGCTGGCATCTACAGCAACTTTTCCAAAGCACTCTCCAGGCCAAATAAGGAACTTCTTTTCAAATAATCTCTCTGCAAAAAAATTCAGGTCACACAGTCTATAGAAAATATTTCATTTCTCTTTACTACTACAGTGATTATGCAGAAAGAGTATTGTAACAATTACTGCTCTTTACACACACCGGACTTTGTCTCAGCACAGAGAAGGGAATACATGGGGTAAACGCTGTGTAGAGGAAGTTTGACAGAGGTGGGTAGCTGTGTTGGGTGAGTTGTTCTGGAGGACACCTACACAGTGAAACTGAGCTCTGCCCAAGCCCAAAGCTACACCTACTGAAGTCATGTCGATGCTGTAAACTCAAACTATCAAGGCTGTCTACAAAGATGTGTGGATTCCTACTCAGTAGAATTTGCAACAGCATCATTTCAATCATAGATCTGAGTTATTCATACACAATTTATATCACAGGCTGAGCCTGCACACTCTAACCCAGCACAGCACCTAAAGGAACAACATAACTACAGTCCCACAATTCAGAAGCGTGTGTGCACACGCTCAACCCTTCCCTCCATGAACATGGATATACCTCTGCAGAACCAGAGCTTGCACAGCACAAGGTCTCTGCTTTCATGTGCAAATTACATTCATATTTCTGGTTACTTTCTCTGTTTCCCCATCCCTCTTTCATACAGTTCAGCTTGTCCAAAACTATCAGCCTGCAGCAGTAGCCATCGCATTCAGGGCTAAGCACTTTAAGTGATAATTTTTCCTTAGGAACATGGATTACTGCCTATGCACAGCAAAGCAAAGAGAGGCAGTGTAACATAGAAGTAGGCATGGAACAGTGTTTTCAAAATGCTTACTCGAGAACTTTCTCTTTTTCTATGCAGTATTAAGAGTTATAAAGTTGCATTTGACTAACACACAGCCCTGGTTACTCATGAAGTCACACTACAAAACCCTTACCAAGTCATCTGTCCCTTTCTCATGCAGTATAAGATTTCACCATACACTGTACCTTCAGTATTTTGTCCAGCTAAGAGAGAATGGAATAAATGAAAGTTCTGCTCAATTTTCAGCCTTCTGAAAATACCTACCAAGCCTGAAAGGTGTATGACCTCCCAGCAGTGTTCCCCAAACACCCTGGTCCTAAACTAGGGGAAATGGGTTGTAATTTGTTTCTCCACATGGTGTCTTTTCATACCTCACCCTTTTTCTCAGATCATTTGTCAAGAGTTCACTGATCTCTTCTTATTAGTTGCAGAGGCTACAAGAAGACAGAAAAAGAATGTTTGACCAAGCATATAATGAGTCATGGGTTTAATTTAGTTCCACCAGAATCTCAATGTGACCTTGAAACCTTCTAACACAATAAATCAGAGCGGAGGGTATCAGCAGAAGGTGTCTGGCAGATCCGTAACTCCGTCGGGTCTGCTCCAGAGGGCACCCTGCCTGCGACAAGCCCATTAAAGAGCCGTCTCGGTGTGGAGTTCTCCCTCCAGGCAAGCCGCCCGTGGGGCTCTGTCCCGCGGACGGAGCTGTGGCCGCGGTCGCCCAGCCCAGCTCGTTCGAAGGCACGGGATCACGGCCCCGCCGCCCGGGTGCGGGTCCCGCGGCCCGCAGGTGGTTCCCGCAGGCGGGAGGGCAGTTCGGAGGGCGGGCGGGCTCCGAGTCCCCTGTGCGGGGTCGCCCCTCTCGGCGGCCCCCCGGGGCGGAGCGGCCCCTCCCCGGCGTGTCAGTCACGCCGCGGTGCGGGCGCGGGGCGCGGGCCGGGGCGGGAGGCGGCCCCGCTCTCC
>JAOXXN010000139.1:73343-85678 GCA_026770055.1 Myrmophylax atrothorax
GGGGCTGTGCGGTCGGAGCCCGGGAGCTCCGGCCGCGGCTCCGTGCGAGACCCGCCCGCCCGCGGACACTCCGGACAGCCGCCCCCGACGGCAGCGCCGGGGTCCGCAGGGGTAAAGCCTCGGGCAGAGCGCAGGGAGAGGGTTCGCGCTCCGGTGATGGACGGCGAGCGCGGCCGTCGGGGCAGGACCGCTGTCCCCGCAGCTCCATCGCCGCAGCCCCGCGCCTCGCAGCTTCTGCCAGCCGCCCTCGGCACTGCCTTTGGTGGGTTTTGTTGTGGGGGGGTTTGTTTGCTTGTTTGTTTGTTTCCTTTACTCGTAAAACGCGGCGAGACGGGACATCGCCTCTTGTAGTTACCAAACCGGGCTCTTTGGAGCGCGAGGCGTTAAAAAGAGCCCCATCCGACTTTTTTCACTAAATAATTCATGAAAGAAGTGGATCACTTTCATTGTTTCTACTGTGCAGAAAACATACCAATAATTAACAGGTTAATCCTAACTGAGATAATTTAAATCCAGGAATATTTTTAGGACATTGCCCTTTGGGGAAATAAGGGAGTGTGCTAATAGTGAAAAGTATGTGTTTATATTTGGAGTAACAACAATACAGAAATTAAAGAGAATTAAGAAAGACATCAAAAGTCTCCAGCCCATTTCTGTTATTAACTCCTCCATCTCACATTACCGTGCAGCATTTCTGAGCATAAGCAGTCCAAGTTTTAAAATGTTCTTCCTTTTGAAGACCTGACATTTAAAATGGATGAATTTCTGAGCCTTTCTATTCCAGCTAACCAACCTAGCTAACAGGTAAAGTGCTGCACAAAGGATAATTGTGTGCCATTTATAATTATTGTTTGCTTAAGCAACCCCCAGGAAGGCCAAAATATTTAAACATTCACATTTCTGCTAGTCTCAGTGATGTGCTACTGTTGTTCTCAATGCATGCATAATGTCCTGGGACTATATTATGAGGTTTTAATTTTAAACAGGTGTTTTAAAGGATGTTTGGCTTCAAAATGCCCTATGTGATTTGAATATGTTGAAAGGGAAAAATTACTTAAACTTTTCTTCTGAAATTGAAATATTATTCTCAATTTCCGAAGTAAACGGAAACTTATGTTTTGTTACCGCATGGGGAGTGTGCTTTAAAAAAAGCATTTGTTATTTTTTAATATATATTTTCAGGTGCAATTTGCATTATTTTGATTGAGCTTTCTGATTACAGACTGAGCAGTTGCACAGGCTTGATTGGTTAAGGAAGATGTCCATTTTGGTTGTGGTTTGGGAACATAGAAAACCCTTGAACAGTAAAGGCAATAAAACCACTGGTAAAATCAGATCACACACCCTTTGCTACAGTATCCTAGTTCTCAACAGTCATAATAGGAAGATTTTCATTTTAAGGGTTTGTTAACTTACTGTTTAGTTAGTTTCTCTAAGTTATCCATCACTTAATTTTCACTACACATATATAAATTATTATTTCTGCCTGGATTATCTGCAAGGTGAAACACATTCATGTATAGTTCTATTATTTACATTAAATCTGAAAAGGTCAAATTAGTTTACAAAACACATTGTTTATTTTTCTGATAGTGACTCTTTTTTTGAAACTTTTGTAAAATTAATAATGAATCCACATAAAGGCTCTTAAAGTCAACCTCAAATCTTTCCAGCATTGTAAGTTACGGACAAGTGTGGTGTGGGAAGATATTAATTCATTTAATAATGAATTCTGAGAAACAGTAAAGCACCAAAGTAGTTCACAAACAAATCAAAACCAAATTCTACTTTAGTTAATTGTTTTCTTTAAGTAATTCACCCTTTAAAAACCAGAAAAAGATAAACAGAATGGCACATGCAGCAAGTACAATACCATCTCTGCACCACACAAAGAATAATACATTAAGCTTTGCTCCATATGCAAGATTTTGCCATGAAAGATCTGCAGGAAGGAAGATGACATGTCATTCCCCCCATTCTGCTCTCAGCTATCAAGGCAATGGAAGGGTTAACTCTAGAAAAATTAATTATACACAGTGGCAGAACAATAGTGGTTGGGAGCGGGGCGAAGGGCCGAGCTGAATAGTGCTGGAAGCCTATTAGATGCGGTGAGGAAAACTCCCACCGACTGCAGCGTGGCCAGGGGGTCACCCTGGGCAGGGATGGCCACAGTGCAGCGCTGGGACTCCAGGGACACCCAAAGGTAATTTTACTGTGAAGGAAACATGTTATAACTGACACCTGCATGACCTCAGATACAGCCAAAAGAGATGCTCTACAAGAACATCTCCCAAAATATATTCTTGGGAAAGAGAGCTTTTAAGAATTTAGATTGCTTACTTGCCAGATTTCTCTGCTTTGGAGTAAAATAAGGATTTTTTTAGAAGTAATACCCAGTTTTTAGCTTTCATGAATGGCAATGTGGCCCCTTTTCCAAAAATGAAATGATCTGAAGGCAGAGCTGTTTCCATGAAAAGAAGATCCATGATACAGGGGTTTTTTTGTTCTGGCAGTCTAGGATTTCTGTGTGCTGTGTGAAATCATTAAGTATTTTACAAGATTTTATTCTAATTAATTTAATCTTTTCTTCCCAACAGCTCAACCTTCTCTATTCAGAAGCTCTTTCTTTTCCTTTTGCTGATAAAGATGAGAAAAAAGTGGATATTGGAGGATTTTCATTTTATCATTTTTGGTGTGCTCTGTCTCCTTTGCCTAGATGGAGGTAAACTAGAACAAGTAAAACGTAAGTAGACTTCAAACAAAGCTGTCACATTCACCTAAATTGGATGTTTTTCCTTCTATTTTCAGATGTCATTCAGAAAAGAAGGTCCTAAACCTTCTAATGTTCTTCCTCCTTCTAATCCTGCATCTGGCAGGATCAGGTCCCACCCACACTGGGGCACAGTTTCCTAAAGCTGTACAGGTTACACTGCATCGTAAAGAACATAACACATCAACTGGAGAATCTGTTTTATTTCAAATATCCTGAGTCAAGAGTGTGCTTAGTTCCATTTTAGTAACCTCTGTAAACATCTGACAGATTATCTGGAATCTGTCCCATGTGTAAATCTATTGAGCTGAAGTTTTCAGCTAGTGTAAAGCTCATCCAAGACTGTTGTGTTGTGTTGTAAAAACAACCTCATATGAACTGGATTAGGTACATCCTTTGAGTAAATTAAGAGTGTAAGCACTGTCAAAAACTTGATGAGAAGAATTGAAAAGAATACAAACAAAACAAAGGGAGTATTTCTACAAAGCCTGTAATCTGTGGGAGATGTTAACACATTTCAGAAATCAAGGCAAGGAGGTATGACTACCCAAATAAGTCCAGGAGTTACTGACTGCTCTTGTTACCAGCTTTCTGGAATGCTCTTCTGACCTGCACAGGTTGGTTTTTTGGCCTTCTTCTTACAAAAGACATTGTTTGCCCTTGAGAAGTAATTAAAATTTTTAGCCTCAGTCTCAGCAGCTTCTGCTTCCAAGGAAGTAAATGGGGAAAAAACACCAGAGAGAGTGAGTTGCTGAAAGGCCCTGTGCCCTGCTGAACTCACTCACAGGAAAACCATGTGCAGGTATCCTGGTTCAGAGAAGACACAGTGTGAGAAATTACCAAACTCCACTTCAGTCGTCTGCTTTTTCATATCCTGTGTTTCATTTGTCATGCTTGTGTGTGAAGGGAAAGCAGATCACTGCACAGTTTCTACTAACAGTCCCTAGCTCTTGCTACCTTCTTCTAGCCTAGTAAATGTGAAGAATGTCCCTTGCTTGAATTATCACATGGAAGACAGGTACTTTGTTAGATTCCCTGAAGTATCATCTATACTGAAGGTAATGAAATAAACTGGATTTTGGTATCCTTGAGACGACAGGAAGGAATTGTCACATGGAAACACATGAGAAACATCCTTTTATTGAAGAGATTTGAGTTTTCAATGTGAAAGCATAATGTGACAGGGAGAGACAGGGCAGTAATGTCTGACAGGTATAGGGGTATCTGCAAAACTGCACCTGCAAGATTAGAAGTGCTTATTGAACAGAAAGGTCTTTAAATATTTGAAAGCTGGTGCTTAAATTATTTCATAAATATCAGCACAAATTGTTCTGAAATACTAGGACAAACTTACTAGGTTGTTAAAATACGGAGTTATTGAACATGCAGTGTAAGCACAGTTCATTTATCTTCCCTTTGCAGGCCCCTTGCTCAAGACCTCCCTCTGGTACAACCTGGGATATTCCAGAGATGTGCCAATTGCTTTGGTTTTGCCATGAAAAGGTTTTGTTTCCTATAAGCTTGTCTGAGTGATCAAGCACTTTAATTTTCTAACCTAAACAGGATCTTAGCCTGTGTTTTTGCAGGTGAAAGGATAAACTCAGCTGTATGAGAGCCATTTTATCAGCTGTTTCAGGAGTTGCAATTTTGGAAGGATGGGAAGCTACATCATTTCTGTCAGTTTGGGAGGTTAGAAGAAACAGAATGTGAAATTAAGGATGTTTCTGTTGTGTGATTCTCCAGGGAAAGAAAAAACAGTTTGCAGAAAACTCTGCACACCGAAATACACTTTGTATGAGCAGAATGGAAACACTCATTCATAGCTCTTTCAATTCTTTACTGTTTTACAGATTCAGATACATACTGTGTGTTTCAAGATAAGAAGTATCGTGTAGGAGAAAGATGGCATCCTTATCTAGAACCCTATGGCCTCGTTTACTGTGTTAATTGTCTTTGCTCAGAGGTAGGACTGCCGAGTCACTGATTTTACAACTTGTACTTGCTTCATTCACCAGAATCCTTTTTGTCGTAGCAACAATTTGACAAAGCCCAGACTTGTTTTCACTGATGGGTCCTGATAATGCTACAGAGGAAGTAGAGGCAGGTGATCCTAGTAAAGGGAAACAGTCAACAGAGAAGGCCAATACTGGCAAAAAATACTTGCATGGCACAAACAAAACAGCTCTTTGACTGGCCAGAAGCTTTGGCAGTGCTGAGCATTACATCTTGAGTAAATGGGCCCCACTACCTAAATATGATCCTTGCAGTTCCATCAATAGGGATGATTATGCTGAACCTGAATTTGGTGATGCTTTGATCTGTGTACAGTGCCAACATCTTCAGAGGCATTTCCATAGTCCAAGCATTTGCTGCCCTAAAGGGCTGAAGGAACAGGCTTGGATATGACTGTAATGGTCAGTGAAAGAAGAGTGAGATGCTGAAACGTGCGAAAAGGGTATGGGGAGCAGAGAGAACTGGACAGAATGTGAAAGGACAGGTCCTTGACTCCCATCAGTAGATGCCTGATGCAAAAACACAGCAGTCAGAGATCCCCATAGTATGTCATGTACAGCTGGTGGAGAGAGGCAGGAAAATGAGAGCAGAGCATGTCCCTTGGAGTACTTTAAAATAAACAATAAGGGATCTTAATCACTACCACATGAGACACTCCAGATGCTGAGTTTTGTCTGCTGTATTTAATGCAGAATAAAGTATTCCTGGCTATTTCCCCTTCCTGCAAGTGTAAAATATTGGGCCCCTGTGCAGCATTTGCTCTGAGGGAATCTGCTACTACAATTTAGTGCAGAGATGCACAAACAGTAGTCCCACAAGCTTGGCTGCAGCTCAGATCTGTGCAGCAGAATGCAGCTGTAAGGGAAAAAAACTGTAGCAAGAAATTAAAAAGTCCTTGTTTAGAGCAAAAATGAGTTTCCACTCAACTTCTACTGATGTATATGCGAAGTTGAAAACTCCCTTAGAGTCTTTGTGGAGTAAAATGCTCACTAAATTTCTGCAAAGATTTGTCTTGGGTAGAGATGAAATGAACTGGAATCCCTAGAGGTCTGGATACAAATCACCGCTCGATGATTTTCAGGAAGATGTCAGACAGTGTGGAGGGATGGGAAAGTGCATGGTCTGCTCCTCTAGAGAACAGCATTGCTGGGACCCAGACAGACCCACACACACCCACGCACCGTGAGGCTCCAAGAAACAGAGTCTGTTTTATTTCTCTCCTTCACACTTGGGCACAGAAAACGAAGTGACAGTTCTGGGCAGAAGGTTCAGTAAAGATGGAAACTGCTGATGGTAGTTCCCAGTACATGCAGCTCAGGAGTGGACTCAACTCTACTCCCTTGTTTCCTGTGTTTTACCTTTGGTGTACCATGAGGGTGCAAAAATTAACCTGGGGTTATTTCAGCGGTGAAGATGCTGAGGGATCTCTGGGATGTGACTCTTGTTTTCTGGAAGGAAGACTCCAAATGACAACTACATCATCCACACACTCATTTGAGCTTTGTCCTGGCCAAAAATGTGCCCTCAGAACACTGATTGCTTCAGGAAACTCTTTAACAATTTATAATTTTAACAAAGTAAAGGCATTAGAAAACATGCCATGACATAGCACAAGCACAGACCATAAACCAAATATTACAGCATAAAAAATGAAACTTAAATGTGCCACAGACAGCAAGTAAGAGAGACCTAAGTGTCACCCACCTATGGTTCCCTGTCAGTTTGGCAAAGGTTGTGTACACAGTCTGAAGCAGCAACTGATTCCCTCACACTGCAAAGAGAAGTAAAAAAGTCCCCAGGGGTCTTCATCATCAGTGGTGTCAAAATGACTTTGCTGGCCTCAAACATCATGATCCAGATGATCTCTGCACAAAACAAGCCATATCAGCCAGGCAGCAGACAGAGATCTCTGATCCATGCTCTGTCTCTAAACAACAGTCTGTGTGTCCATCCCCCCAGCACACAGACTTCTGATGTTTAATAAAAAAGTGAGACAAATTGACTAAACAGAAGCCAAATTATTCAGCTTGGGATTTAAAAAAAACCCCAAACTTTCCTGTTTTTGTATGTATGTAGTATTGTATTTTTACAAGTTAGAATTTACATACTTAAGGCAGAATAAAACTAAACATAATTCAGTGTTCTCACCCTGTTCCCCCTTTCTTTTACAACCCCTCCTGCCCCCTGGTTCACAGTGGAGCCTGTTGACTGTTACTGTAAAGTAAATTTGAGCACTTACAATTTGTCAGATCATTATTTTACTCTCTAAAATACAGCAACTTTTTGCTTGTGTTCTTAGTCAGACCTGCAGAGTTCAGGAGCTAAACCAACTGCTCTCCACACTCAGCACTGACAGCCCAGCTTGGGAAGAGGGGCACTGACACCCTTTGGTACCTGGTGCAGAAATGCTGATCGTGGTCCTGGCTCACAGACACCTACAGGCACCTGAGTCCTGCTCTGGGCAGCAGGGCTTGGTCTCCCAAACATCACTGGGAATTTAGCTAAGATCAATCTCAGTAAGCACAAGATGGGTTACACCAGTTCTGTCCTGCTGCAGAAGGGGAGTCCTGCAGGCAGCACGGAGCAGCAAAGGTGGCCTGCAGAATTTATCACAGCTGATCATGCACAGAAAGTAAACATTCACCTCAGGAGATTCCGCAGGAGTTAAGAGGAAAAGGGGAGTGAGGTCATGGAACAGCATAAGTGAGCAGCGTGAGCCAGGGCAGCAGGCAGTGCCAGCCTGTCCCCCACAGGCTCCCAGTGAGGGTCTGCTGGGCAAGGAGCTGGGCACACCAGGGATAGTCCCTGTCCCCTAAAGGTCCTACAGCCTAAAATTTACTCCTCTTCTACCAAATCAGCGTATTTCATTTCAGTCATCATTGGAAACAGATGGTGATACCATTTTTAGTGTCTCTTTCCAAAGCAGATGTACAAATGTAATTCGTGGCTAGCAATGATCTAACAGTATGATCCAGCCTGTGGTCTGCAGATATTTAGGAGTCAATGAATTATTTTGAAAAAAGATGACTAGAAATGCCTATACATCTGTTGTTAAGGAAGTCTGCACTTCCACTGGAGACATTTCAATACTCCAGAAGGCATATGAAAATGAAAATTCGGTCATGACACCACCTAAAACTACAGTCATAGCACAGTAACAGTGTTCATGCTGAAAGATCTTGCTGTAAGCACGAGCAACTCAAAGCTAGATTAGTAGGATGAATTATAGATGGGAAATAGGAATTTGGAATGGATAGTCATTTCAGGTTAGACATTGGAGAATGAAAATTCCTTGTGTTTTAATTATAAATCAAACTTAGATGTGGTCAAATAGAATATTATGTTAATGACATGAATAATGAACCCTATTCCCAAGACTTACTCATATTTCTTAGAAAAATGGCTACTTACCAACTGGTGTTTTTTGTCTACTGGGAAACCCATTAAATGAAAACAAAAGACTCTCCACAGTTTTCAGGAACAATTACAGACACTATTGTTTCTTGTGGTCTTGAACTAACCCTCAGTAGGGGATATCTCAGAGACCTACCATTAATTATGCATGTCTTAGTTTTGGAAATGCAATTCTTAAGCATAATCTGCTCAAAAGAAAAAGACAAATCGAGATTGTTGCAATCCATTTTTAGACACTTCCTCTGATGTTAATGTTTGCATGGATTTCTGACCTTCAGCGTAAATTCAAAGGCAGTAGAAGTAGTATGGGCTTACCTTGGTGTGAGTGGAACCACAAATGTTGTAAAAAGGCATTTTTAAAAAATATTTGGATGTAGAATGAAGAACACAGAAATTTGTAAGACAGCCCATTTCATGAAAATATTATATATTATGTTCCACCTGCAGAATGGAAATGTGCTGTGCAGCAGAATAAGATGCCCAAGTCTACACTGTCCTTCCCCTGTGCATGTGCCACAGCTGTGCTGCCCACGATGCCCAGGTAATTCCTATTAATGACAAACAAACAGTCCTTTCTGAAATAGTTATTTCATATGCTGAAGAACAGCAAAATTAAATATATGAGCTGGAAGATGTCTGTGAAGTAAACATCCTTCTGTGTCCATGTAGGTCACAAGAGGCTTGTCCTACGTAAGTGACAGTATTTCCCATGGTGGTCTCTTTTTAAGAAAGCAGAAGTATAGATTTGGGAAGGGCTCAGCTAAGCTACCAAGTCCAGTCACCTACAATCCAGGCAAAAGGTAGCAGAAGTTTCACTGACTGCCCACTCCTCACTCCTTGTCTCTAAACTTCAGCACAATAAAACACCATCCCACAAACTTCTGGTGCTTTTCATAAGAGCAGGCTAAAATATATGGTTATTTGCAATGGCTCCCTGTTAACAAGCGATTGAAAATAGCTGTGGCAAATGTGCATTTGTATGGTATCACTGTACAACCAGACTGGTAACCTTTGCCTTTTACATCTCAAGTCCAGGCATAGCTTCATAATTAGTAGAGACTGTTATAAATCATAGAAGCAGTGCTGTAGAGGTTTATGACTATATAAATCCAATTGAATATGTATAGTAAATTCCTCCAGACTGTACATTTATTATATGCTCATTATTAAGAGCTACTGTATGAAAGAGACTAAGCAGGATCTTTCACGAGGCTGTTACAGCATTCCCGACATGCCCTAATGGCTGGTTGATTTGACTGGAGCTTTTCCCTAAATGTCTGTCTTAGTGGCACCCCACATTTACACTTATAAAAGAGTATTCATGCAGCATCATAGAAAGGGGGTTTATTTGACTTTCTCCAGAGAGTTTCATTGTCTGAGGAAAACAGCTGTTCCCCGACCAGAACCTGTGAGCTGAAGGCAGTAGGCAGTGGTGGAGGGGGACGTGAGTGCACAAGAAGGTTGCTGTTCAGCTGGGATGGGAGTGTGTTCACTGCACTTACTGGATAATAAATGCCATCCAGCCATCAATTTTGGGTAGGATTCATCTTCCCTGACAACCATAGACACTATCATGTATGTATATCAATGTCTGATCTATGTATCTAGAATCCTTTTTTAATCAGTGACAAGGAAGAACTGTTTCAAGCATATAACTCGTCTGATGCCATGAAACCACTCTTGTGTCCTAGAATGAGATTGAGCCCATTCAACTTTAGATCCAACTCTTTGGCATCTACTTCATGATAGAGTTCTATCTATGATGGTCTAATACATAGGAAGGAAAGTTTGCAAGGTAGTATGCTTTCTTTGGCCAGTTAGTTAAAATGGTAAGATGCTGGGAACACAAACCCTTCTTCTGTTTCCAGATCAAAAGAAGGACTAGTGTGCCCAAAATCTGGCCTGTTTTTCCAGGTAATCTAAGCTTTAGTTGACAAGGGAATCATCCAGATACCCTTTATAGCTGTTGGAGACATGCTGTCCAAGAGGGTGATTCATCCTGTTACCCAGAATGAGAAGACTTTCCCTGGAAGTGTCTGTCCCTCTCCACTGATTATTGAGGGAGCACAGGAAAACAGCTTATGCTATACGCTTACTTTTTTTGACAGCTTAAGTTAAATCACAAAAGTCCCTTTCAGTATGTAATTGGCATCTCCAGTCAGGAAATTTTTTGTTTCATTTTTTTAATATCTCTGCACAGTATTTACTGTAGGAACATAAATGCTTCTACATTGACTGGTTTTGCTTCAAGTGCTCTTTGGTAGTGAACTATTTGCTTTTTTTCTGTTCATAAAGTTGTAAATGTCATGATACCTATCAAGATTTTAAAACATTCTACAGTGATCTAGTAAGGAAGAGTAAGGGCCCCTGTAAACTCTCAAATCCATCTTATCAAATTAAGTTCTTGATAATAGTAATAGTCTTCAGCTGGAATTTTGTACTCTGTGTTTCAACTGATAAATACAGAAAATGATCAGAATGAGCCTTTCTTGAATTGTGATCTATTATCTTCTCTTAGCTGCTCCTTCAGTCTGTTTATAGTCTACCTCCTACATATGATGGACACCATCTCATTAAAAATGAGAGTCCCACTAAGGTCTGTTTTGACTCCAAATTGAATCTGTAACTCAGATAGATCTGATCCAATGTTAAGCAAAAAAGAGCCATGAATCTTCTGTGATTTCAGGGATTATTGGCATTCTTTCTGCAGTGATTATGTGTATCATATCTGGGACTCCATCTTCAGTGGTAATGTTCATGCCTGCTCTGAACAGGAATCTCCAGCATTCTTGCACATCTTGTGCCAGCTTTCCATTCCTGCGCGTCTGGCATACAATGTCTTCTGTGCAACGTGCCATGATATGCAGGAAATTCACTTCTCTGCTTTCCCTGGTTATTTTCTAATGGAACGTGTGAGAGCTCTGGCCATCAGCCATCCATTGGAATTACTCTCATAAATGCTGGTTATATTCTGTCCTGTGTGTTTCCCCTCTGTTTCTCAAGCTGCATTACAGAAATGAGTACTGTTAGTCAGAGTGACCTGGGGCTCTTCTCTTGCCTCTCTGCAGGCCTTGTAGAGTGTAACTGCCCAAATCACTGCCTCCTTATTTAATGAGGCAGAGGTAATGCCAGGAGGCAGCAACTTTCATTGGATGCTGAACTTCTTAGCTACCTAAGTGGAGGAGCAGTTGAAGGGATTCCTTTGAGAAAAGTTGGCACTGCTCTCCCACTGGAATTAAAATCTCTTGCATCCATAGTGACACTGGACTAGCTGACACAAAGAGATGCAGTGTTTGTATCCTGTCTCCCTGGCACCAGACAGCATGAATCTTAAGCAGTTGTCAGACATGTTATGAAGCATCTTCTACTTTCACCGGTGGTTTGACCCTACCAGCTTCTACCACAAATGCACTGGTAACTTTTCTTTTTTTTTAAAAAAAACCCTATTATTCCTAGCATTGGCATAATCCAGACCTTGTGTCTTGTACAGATCTAGATATTCCTTTCTTTTGCTGCTCTGAAAAGTATGTTACCATGTGAATTGTATTCTTATTATCACACATATGTAACCAAAATACTAAGTTCACATTTGGTGGGACTCTTTACAACTTAGTGAGACCCAAAAAGGACATCATGTGTTTCTGAGCTTGCACTCCTTCCTTCCACCTTGGGATGCTCATCAGAGAAGAGGTGATTTGTAGTCAGGGAGACAATTCGCCGTCATTCTTAGATCTGGATCAGCTCTTGATCTAGAGTGGACTTCAGACCTCCCACCTCTTGCCATGAAAATAACTTCACCTGTGAGTTCTTAGACCATTAACTGCAGCTGTGTTTTATGGCACAACTATGGACAGTGCCTTTAAAACTGGAACATTTTGTTGTATAATTTCTACATAACAACAATTGTAAATCAAAGCTTAGAGTCAAAGATCTAAAATTTTTGAGTACATGTAAATCTAAGATGGGAGAAGCTTACACCAGAAGCAAAAATTCACAACTGCGGGATTTAGAAAGGGTTTCCATATTCCACTTGCTGGTTTGATTTCTCAGCAGATAAGGCTGCATAGAATCATAGAATCGATTGGGTTGGAAAAGACCTCCGAGATCATCAAGTCCAACCCTTGGTCCAACTCCAGTC
>JAOXXN010000144.1:0-53049 GCA_026770055.1 Myrmophylax atrothorax
CCTCTGGCTGCAGCTATGGGAGCCAACTCTGGAAACCTCAGAATCTGAACAAAACCAAGATCAGCTACATGTGAACTAGGGATATTTATTCTCTGGTGTGTGCAGTTCTGGAGGGTACAGAGAGCTCTTCTGCCCATTCTGACAACCTGAAAGCATGTGGTATAGGAAGAGCTGTAGGCTTGAATTTGTCCAGCTGTGCAATTTGCAACTAAATAGTTACTTATAGCATAAAAAATCTGACAAAAAGCATGGAAAATGCAGCCCAAGGACATTGCCTCTTTCAGTGTCATTAAGTAGTGGTAAGAATAAAAGTAGTATAAACATGTTTTTCTTCCATTTGCAAAGATGTATGCTTATCTTCTCCTCTTGTATTAGTTGCTATGTACGTTATGTCTTTATAGACACTATATAAACATTGAATAGCACAATATTCTTCAAAGTCAGTGGAAGAACTTGCACATCAGTGGGTTTCAGACAAACCCCCCTCCTGACCCCTTGTTTCTCCTAGGAAAGCAGAGAGCTCTGTTCCCAAGGGTGTCAGAGTAAGTAAAACATATAGTTGTATGCCAGTTTGTCTGTATAGTGGTCTGATGGCCATGGCATGCTTGTGCATACAAGTCTTCAAATTAGTTCATCTGAGAAAGAAAAGCTGATAGTCCACTCCCCAAACAGTTCTAATGAGAGGAAAAGTCAAGCCTTTGACATCTTACTGCTTTATTCACCCAGCAACACCTCTATTAAAAACTCTCTGCAGTATTTCTGGAATGCATGACAAGCAGGGCAGCAGCAAAGGAAGAAGCAGTGCTCTGATGTAAGGTAAGCTCTTGCCAGCCTAGACTGGGAGCACGTGCATCTCAGCACACCTGAAGTGGAGTCTCCCACGCTGTGCAGCCCACACAGCCACTTATGCTGGCATTCTAAACCACCAGACCCCATTCCTGTGAGGACCACCCCAACTGCCCGAGGGAAGTTCAGGTACCATGGGCAGCTGTGCAGCACAGGGACCATGCTTTGGTGGCCTTTGCATGCTGGGGGTGGTGGGTGTGCAAGTGTGGGCACTGGGATGCCATCATAGGATCGTTTTGGTTGGAAAAGAGCTCTAAGATCAAGTCCAACTGCTAACCCAGCATTGCCAAGTCCACCACTAAACCGTGTCCCTAAGTGCCACATCTCTACATCTTTTAAGTATCTCCAGGGATGGTGACTCCACTACTTCCCTGAGCAGCCTGTTCCAGCCTTCACCTTTCAGTGAAGAAATTTTTCCTAATATCCAGTCTAAACCTCCCCGGTGCAACTTGAGGCCGTTTCCTCTTGTGCTGTCGCTTGTTACCTGGGAAAAGAGACCGACCCACCACCTGGCTATAATCTCCTTTCAGGTAGTTGTAAAGAGCGGTGAGGTCCTCCTTGGCCCTCCGGGCTGAACACCCCCGGCTCCCTCAGCCACTTCTCATGAGACTGGGGCTCTTGATGTCCCCTTCGGGGAAGAGGCTCCTCTCCCACTGGGCTCCCCCTCCCCTGCACTCCTTTGCATCAGCCTGCGGGCGCTGTCCCTGCTGCCCGGACCGGGGTGCAGGAGGCAGGACAGCGGGGCTGGAAATGAGGGAGGAGGGCAGAGGGGGTGCTCCTCTCTGCCGGGACCGGGATGCAGGGGAATGACAGTGAAGGGGGAGCTGGGCGCTGCTCCCGGCTCCGCGGATATCATCACACTAATGATAACAACAATAAGGATAACAGGTCAAGGCAGCACAGGCGCGGCCCCCCCGGTGCCGGCGATGCCGCAGCGCCCGGGGCCGGCCGGGGCAGCCCCGCCGCGGATGCGGGCGCGAGGGGCGGTGCGGGGAGGCTCGGCCTGTGCAGCCACCTCCCTCCGTCCCGTCTCCCCTCCTTCTCTTCGCTCTCTCCTCCCCTCTCTCCCTTCGCTCCCTCCTCCCATGCCAACCTGCTGCCGCCTTTGTCAGCGCAGCCTGGCGCTATGGCATCCTGTTGGGGCTTCAGGTTTGGGCTTTTCCTCCTCCTCCCGTCAGGGAAGCGGCTGCTGCAGCCGCAGAGCCAGCCGTGACGGCCGCGCTCCCCGGGCCAGAGGCAGGTGGAGCCGCCAGGTGAGCCCCAGGTGCGGGAGGGGGGCGCGGAGGTGCGAGGGGTGGGCAGGCAGAAAGGGGTGCCCAGGACAAGCGCCTCCCGCTCCCCAAGCCCTAGGGATGCTCTGGGCCCCGGGGGTGCTGGGGAGCCGGTTCAGCACCGGCTCCCCGCGCCGGGTTGGGAAAAGGAGGCGTAAGTGCAGGTGAGAGACCTCCCTCAGCCCCTGTGATCCCCATCGGTGCCCCGGAGTCCCACCTCTTTTCAGGCTCCCCGGGAAAGGACGGACTCCGAAATCTTAAAACTCCATCTGTGATTTTGGCAGCTCCACTTCAGTGCAACACAACAGGATCTGCCCGAGGGCAGCTGGAGGGGAGCAAGTAGGTGACCACCGAGCACCCAAGTCCCAAGCAGGGAGCCTGGAGGGATGGTGAGCGCCAGGGATGGGAAGCTGAACCCGCCAGGGCGAGGGCGCAGTCAGGTCCGGGGTGGCAGTGAGGTTGTTGTAGGTTTGTTATGCAAAAATCCAGGTTGTCCACAGATGGGATAAATTGCTCACATTTAATTCAATTAGACCTTTTTGTGTTTGTCTGTCAGTGTTTGCAATGGTGTCTCCTTATGCAAAAATTTCCGGGAAAAATGTGACTTGGATGTGCTCTAATAATGTATTGGGAGGACAGTGTTTGTTTGTCTGTATGGGCCAAGAGTTGGCAAAGAATAACCAAGAGTGTATGATGCAGTAATAATTCAAGTAATTTATTGCATAGCTTTAGAATGATTGTTTGCACTTTTCCAGATCATAGAGATACCTTAACCTGGATTGCATAACTGAACCATGCAAATAATCAGCCTAATGTTACTTTGCAAGAAAAATCAATGGCAAACCTTGTTTGACTTGAGCCCTGACACGTCTGTGAGGGTTTTGTGCCTTTATCCACAAGTTACCCGTTAATTTCTGTACTCAGATCCTTTAAAAACTGCTGAATTGTAGGGGGCTGGGGTGGCTGAAGTGTTGTGCAGAGTCCTGTAATAGCAGAGCCTTCCTCTGTTAAGGAGCTGGATTTGTAAAGCGCGGTTTTCCAGGGCTCATTCACATAAGATAAGAGCCAGAAAATAGCAGCTTCTTCCAGCTGTAGTCCCAGCGACCCCCGGTGAACCGCGGACAGGCTGGCGGTGGGATGCCCAGGAGTGTGCAAAGCGTGCGCTGTCCCTGTGCAGAAGAGCAGCGAGCCGCTGGCGAGAGCGGCTGCACAAGCACCGTGAGCTCTCAGGCTGCAGGCGTTCGTTCCCTTGGACTCTGAAGAAGTGAATAAAAACCATACCAGCAGGGCAGGGGGCCAAAACCAACTCGTGCCTGCCCCAGGGACCGGAGCCCACTCTGCTCCTGCACAGAGCAGTCCGGAGGAGCCAACCTGTGTCAGGCTCTCCCGGAGGACTTTGCAATGAAAGGTGGAGAGAAACAATTGCCATCGCGCGGCCAGGGCTCCAAAGTGCGCTTTTCAGTTTTCTTTTTAATGAGAAGCAGAAGGCTGGAGGGGGGAGGAGTAGGAATAATAAGGTGTGTGGAAACGGGCATTGTTTCCCTGAGTGCCGGCTCCCGAGTGTGTGCGCGGTGGAAGCCAGATGGGGCTCGAGGTCCCCATTCCTTCGTCAGAAATTTTAAATGTTTTGACAGAGAAATGGATTTGTGAGTAGGGGAGAAAAAAGAACCTGAATGCCGTCTGAATGGGTTACATGTTTCATACGAGGTGAGCTTTGCCTGCCTTGTTTTATGGTATTTGGTGTTGGGGAAGACAGGCTGAATGATTTATGAGCTCAAGTTAATAGTAAAACAGCATATCACAGGCTCTGTATTAATGTTCTTCTGTGCTGAAGTAGCTGGCTCTTTCTGAGGGAATTTATGCAAGGATCGCTCGCTGTGTCTGCCATCACTGTAATGGCATTCTAGGGTGGCCTGTACTTAGTCACCGTGGGGGGAAGCAAAACAAGGATGCTGTTTCCCTCTCGACTCCAACAGTCACATCTGTGTATTAACTGCACCTGCTGTGGATATTGGGGAATGGGGAGAGCAAATGTCAGAGGCAAAAAGAACAGGGAAGGAAATGGAGGAAATAAGAGAGGAAGATAACGTGGTCTGTCTGCCCACGTTAGGCTTGTGCAGGGCACCTTGCCACCCCTCAGCTGCTCAAGGGAAGTTGAGTGGAAGGACTTTCTCCTGAATCCTGTGCTGGGGTTTATCTGCTCCAGTGTGCACTGCCCTTAAACCATTTGGTAGGGCAGGGTTTGGGCTGAAGGTGTCACAGGGAAAGCAGCCTGGTGACTGAGGAGCAGTACCAATGTAATGAATTCCTGTAGATGGTGGATTTATAGGGTAATCAGGAGGTGTGGGAACCATCCCTGTCTCAGTGCTGATTTGGGAGGTGGTGAGGAGGGAAAGTGCATGCTGGCTTTTCTCCAGGAAAGCAAGCTGCATGAAAGAGGCTGCAGGTTCCCCTGGTCTGGAGAGCCATAGGGGAGAGGTTTTACAGAGGCTGGATTCCTAAAGACACCAGAAAATAGAACAGTATATTCCCTTTGTGCAGCAGAAAACTCCACTGGGGATGGAGGCTGCAATCATAATTATTCTTGGACTTCTCCTCTAGAGACTGAAGATAGTGGGTTAATGGTAAGATGAGAGTTCAGTTCATTGCTCTTGATGCAGGGCAAAAAGGCATTGATTTGTGGTAAGTTTGGAGCTCATCTGCGTGCAAGGAGAGTCAGACCCCATCGACTGGCTGTGCAATATGATGCTGTACAAGTCCATGCTGGGATATAATTGTGCTATTAGAGTCGAATGTTGGGAAGCTGAGTCAAAGCAACCCTCCCAGTGTTAATATAGCAAAACCATTAAGGATGAAATGTTAAGTGGCTCCTTTGGTCAAAGATGGTCTTGCTGAAGATAAATAAGCTAAATCCTGTCCCTCTGTCTGGTTAGCTCCATGTCTCTGGAGACCAAAGGGGGGCTGAGGAGGGGGGCTGAAGGCTGCATGTGGCTTCTGGTAGGGAGGGTAAGGCATGGGGACGTTGGTGGAATTGAGGCCATCTGAGGAGACCCTGTGCTGCTGCTCTTGCTGTGGGTGCTTTTATTCATTTTGCTGCTTTTGACTGATTCGTGACCCTGTACCCTCTTTAAGAGGCCTTCCTGTGCTTATTTCAGAGCTCTGCATTTATGTGCCACATCCAGGTCTATTCTGGTCCTGCTTTGAGAGATAATGAATGAATGTGGATATAACAGCTGAGATGGTGCATAGCCAAGTGCTTGGCTCCTGGGACATGGCAGCTCCTGGAGTGACTTGCCAAGAGGCACCTGTCTCTGTCGCAAGCTGTTAGGAGGCTTGACAAGAGACAGAGGAGCTTAATGTGCCACAAGAAATTTTGGCATCAGGTTTTTACATCCCTGGCCCAGGAAACAAGATTTCAAGGCCCTTACATATTATCCTTATGGAGTAGTGCATGCTATTCTTCGTGGCCTGAATGCGTTGATGCTCCACTAGCAACATTTCTGATGCTCTGGCACAAGGGAGCACCCATTTCCATGCACAGGCTAAAGCCCAGAGGTACCTTTCACACCTGAAGTGCTCTCACACCATCAAGCTGTTTGTGAACTGCCAAGGGTTGAAGAGGAAATTATTCTAACTCCAAGCTAGCTTTCTTTTCCTCAAGGCCTATACCTGATTTTGCAACCTGCCTTTTCAATTCCCACCTCCTGTACCTGGGGCTTAGTTGAGTGAACTTGCTGAATTCCCACCTCAGCAGGTTCATCTCTCTCCTGGTCAACCTCATCTCAAAGCCTCTGTCACCTCCTTGTCTTCTCACTGTTTTACAGCTGACTACCACCTCCCAGGCTTGGGTCTGGGAGCACAGGGTCAGGACTGAACTAAACCAGATCTAGCAGAGCTCTCCTGCTTGGGTTCTGTGCATCAGAGCTGCTGCCTTACTGTTTGGGTATGGGCTGTGGTCCCCAAGCCAAGGCTCCTTTTTGGTGCTAGATACAAGCTGCATAAGACTTGGGGCATGCAGAAGGGCTTCTACTCAATGAACTTGTCAGCACTCAGCAGCTTTGAAAATCAGTCTGCACTGAAGTTTTATCAGATTCATAGGATTTAGAAATCTGAATTGAAGTTAAGACCTTAGATGGGAGGGTACACTAAGAATGGCTTGGTACAAAGCAAAAAAATTCAAGAAACTATACCTAGGATATCCTCACTGAGATGAGAAAATAAAGACAGAAAGATGGGGAACAAAGTAGTTTGATGGTTTTCAAAAATACATGAACACAAACTGGCTACTTCTGTGATTTAGCAAGAGTGTGAATGGGGAGAAGGCCGGTCACTGGGAGGCCGGTGTGGGGAGTGTAGATGTGCATCAGGCTGTGAAAATGCATATCCAGGTGAGGGTTTTTCTAGAAGCTGTGAAGTTACAAATGGGAGGAGATAGTTGCTTTTGCTGGTATTCATCCTGGAGGTGCCAAAAGGCATATTTTCAGTCTTGTCCCAAGTGGCAGATTTATAACATGCAGAAAATTGACTTGTGATGCCAGTCCCCTGGCAGCTGGGAATGTCTCTGAGCCCCACATGTGAAGGTTACTCTGGGAGGGCTTGGTGGCCTTGGTGGCAGGTAGCACAGTTTGGACCTTGGGGGCGTCATTGTCTAATGGTGACGTGTCAGAGAAATACAAAGGCAAGCTGTGAAAAAGGCTGTGCCTCAGAACACACACAGCTGATAGAAAGAAAAGGGATACAGACACCCTCCTCTGGCCTTTAGCATTACTTTTTGGAGCTGAGCACAGAACAGTAAAACATTTTTTCTCTTTTGTCAGCTGGCAGAAGAGTTGTACTGTTATGCATAATACAGGAGCTTTGAAAGCAAACATGCATGCGGCGGCGGTGTCGGAAAATCCTTATAGCCATTGGTTTCTGAGAGTTGTGTTTACAATCACAGAAATACGTTCATGTTGCTGCTGCTCAGCTTCTGATCACACACAGTAGAAAGATGCCACTTAAATAAACATCCAAGACTGTATGGAGACCTGTTTCATATTCTTATGGGCAACCAGGTGGCTTTCTGTCATCCCTCTGGAAGATGGTACTGTGGTGTCTTGCTGTGAAAGCTGAAGTACTCTGGCTTCTGACACGGATAGTTGATTGCCAGTATGTAATGCAAGATGAAAGGCTACAAGAGACAAAACAGAAAACAGGAGCCCTCTTTTCCTGGAGTGGTGCTGCTGAGGGTTTTGGCTGGGAGATGACTTTTTAAATGAGTAATATCCATTCAAAGATTGACTTCTTTGCTTTGCCATTTGGGTGGATATTCAGCACTTGATGGAGATGGAGAGGCTAATTCCAGTGGTCATCTAAGGGTGGGAGTAAATGGGGGAAGATACCATACCTTTTTGGGAAAGGGAAAATATTTTTGTCATTTCTATCAGGAAGAATAACAAAGACAGAGTGACCAAACATAGGAATTGGCAGACTGCATCATCCTGTGCTCTGTCTTTCCGTGCTTTTAGCCAGCAGCAGGGACACTGACAAGGATATTCACAACAGACAGATGAAAAATCATCACCATCCTTTCCTAATAATAACTAGAGGTTGATTTCGACTGCGAAAGCACAGGGGTTTATATCCTTCCCAAGATGTTTGCAAGTATTAGCTATGTTTC
This sequence comes from Myrmophylax atrothorax, assembly GCA_026770055.1. NCBI lineage: Eukaryota > Metazoa > Chordata > Aves > Passeriformes > Thamnophilidae > Myrmophylax > Myrmophylax atrothorax. Next base: position 7,777 of record JAOXXN010000144.1, read on the forward strand.
TTTGAGCTATTCCTGTTATCCACATAAATGTGCAGATTTTGCCCTCCACCTCTGCCCTGTCATTTCGGGATGGTGAATGGAGATGCACGCCTGGGTTTCTCTGGAAGCAGATCGCTGAAGAGGGTATTCTCTGTCCTTGATATTTCTGTCTTCAAATCCACCCTGATTGGCAGTCAGCCCTCTAGCATATGCTGGATTGGTTTCAAGGTTCAGTGGAATTTTTTTTGTTTATCTGTTCTGTGGTAAATTTTGCATTTTATAGCTGAAATGGGGTTCACACAGACTTTTCATGTGGGACCTGGCAACTTTTCTATTCCTGAGTCATAAACTTAGGAAAAAAATATTTCTGGAAAAGAAGTCAAGGTACCTGAAGGAGATAATTCAGAGTAGAGGAGAAAATAATGATTTAAAATAAACAAATAGTAATTATGTGCTTAGATATCTTCTGAAAACGTGTCAGAAGTTTATTGTAAGAAAATCTTCCTGAGAGCCGTTTACACTCAAATATGAAAACAGCTGGGGTTGTCATGGTGCAGTGGATCACCTCTGGTTAGGCCAGGGCTAGAATTATTGCCAAGCAATTTGATTCGTCTGTGCTTTGAACAACTCACAAGTTGGTAAAAAATTTTGTGAAAGCCGCATAGCAAGCAAGCTGGGATGGTATATCTGCCCTTAGTTCAGCCCCTCCAAAGCTTCTGCTGTTTATTCGGTTGGTTGCTTTAGTAGACATGGGCATAAATGAGCCTCCTTGGATAAAACCCTCATTCCATTTAAGTATTGATTTCATCGATGCTAGGATTACAGCCTGGAGTTTGGAACATGAGGATGGGTTATAAAAGCAAGCCCTAGACTGCATGGCTGGGGAGCCAGGCTCCATCTGGGGCTGAATTACAAGGTCCTGGGTATTATCTGTGGGTGACTTACAGTCTTTTTTGTGTTGCTGTAGAAGTGGAACGCAGTTTCCAGGCTAAACAACGAAATACGCTTAAGCCATGGATTCCAGCCAGGAATCATCACTCTTCCTGGTGAAGATATTGGAGGAGCTGGACACGAAGCAGAATACTGTTTCTTACCAAGATCTTTGCAAGTCCCTGTGTGCAAGGTTTGACTTATCCCAGTTGGCCAAGCTCAGAAGCGTGTTGTTTTACACTGCTTGCCTGGATCCTAATTTCCCAGCGACTTTGTTCAAAGACAAAATGAGATGCACTGTAAACAATCAGCAATCAAAGAAAATCATGGTTGCAGCAGATATAGTAACAATATTCAACCTCATACAAATGAATGGGGGAGTGGCCAAGGAGAAGCTTCCAGTTGCAAGGCATAAAGTGAAGAAGAAAGAGTCCTTTGAGTCCTGTAGGTCTGACACAGAAATCTGCAATATGGCAGACTGTGTGCCAGACTGTGTGCCCAACTGTGAGCTGAATGACCAGGAGTTTAACCGGGACTTTCCAGTCAGAAGGTCTTCAAAATGCAGAAAGATGGACTGCAAAGACTGCCAACAGTTCGTCCCTTCATCAGAACCCAACTTTTTGCTTGGCGTTAACAAGGACATGAAGGGCCGGGCTGCCTCTCTGGACCGGCTGCAGGCACTGGCGTCCTACTCCATTGCCACGTCCCCACCATGTGAGATGCAGAGTACGTACTTCCCCATGAACATTGAAAATGAATCTATTTCAGACCAGGATTCCTTGCCTATAAGTGCAGGCATAAAAGAAACTTTCATTTCAAATGATGAGCCTTTCATGATGCAGTCGTGTGTCCAGAAAAGAAATATATTCAAAGAAGATTTTCATAATCTGATTACTATATCTCCCAACTTAATACCATCCAACAAAACGCCAGAAGATGGACACAGAGAGCCTCAGAACAGGAAAGAAAGCTCTAAGCAGACTTTCTTCAACCACAGCTTTGAAATGCCGTACAGCAGCCAGTACTTGAATCCAGTTTATTCTCCTATACCAGACAAAAGGCGAGTGAAGCATGAAAGTTTAGATGATCTTCAAGCTTCAACATATTTTGGCCCAACTACTGTTCTTGGACCCCAGGACACCAAAAAGTGGACTGGAAAGCCAACCAAGCAAACTGCCTGGCCAGCTAAAAGCTGGAGTTTAAATACTGAGGAGGTGCCTGACTTTGAACGATCCTTTTTTAATAGGAAACAGTCTGAAGAGAAACCACGATACCAGAGTTCCAGCAACCCATCTCCAAACTTTCCTTCAGTTGACAGACATCAGTCCTACCTAAACGTGAAGGATCAGCAACCAATCATGCAGGCAAACTATGCTATGAAACCAAATGGACATAAACCTAAGGAAATTCCTTCCATCCTAGATGTGGAGAAACATGAGCCAGTCAAAAAATTTAAGGATAAAAGCATTAATTGTACTTCTGTCCAGATCGTAAGCATTGACAGGACCATGAGTGTTGGGACACAAACGGAGCAGCAAGTTCTGGACCACAAGAAATGCAAGGATTTGTGTGCAACAGGCCAAGCCAAGTATGGCGAGCGACACTCTCTTAAACAGTCAGATGATGACTCTGAAATTGTGAGTGATGACATCAGTGACATTTTCCGGTTTTTGGATGACATGAGTATCAGTGGCTCCACAGGAGTGATGCAGTCTTCATGCTACAACAGCACTGGTTCCTTGTCTCAGGTGCATAAATCAGACTGTGAGAGCTCACCTGAGCACAATTTGACTAAGATCTCGAATGGGAATGCCTGTAACAAAATGGATAAAGTGGTCCGAGCAGACATCAGTAACACAGATGATGAACTGAAAACGAGTGTCTGCAAATTGGTCTTGAGAATTGGTGAAATAGAGAAGAAACTGGAATCTCTCTCAGGTGTCCGAGAAGAAATCTCTCAGGTCCTGGGAAAATTAAGCAAGCTGGATCAAAAAATCCAGCAGCCAGAGAAGGTCAGCGTACAAATAGATCTCAATTCTTTGACAAGTGAGGCCGGATCAGATGAGAGTAACTCCCCACAGATATTTCAGTGCCACAGTACTCCTCATGGAGGCAAACTGGAGAATAATCCAGAATGGTGTTGTTCAGATGCCAGTGGAAGTAACAGCGAGAGTCTTCGAGTAAAAGCCTTAAAAAAAAGTTTGTTTACTAGGAGGTCATCAAGATCATTAACAGAAGAAAACAGTGCAACTGAATCCAAAATAGCAAGTATTTCAAACTCTCCGCGAGATTGGAGAGCTATTACTTACACCAACAAAGTTGGCATTACGGAGGAGGAAATGAAAGAGAGAGATGGAGGAGAAAATAAGGATTGGCACAGGAAATCTAAAGAGGTAATTTCAACTTTAACTCACATAATAAGGGCTTAAAAAATCTAGTTACGAATGTCTTCCATAGTCATCACAAGCCTCAGGGTCTGACCATATTTTGTCATGTTATGCCTGTCATTATTGTTATCATAATTGAGTGGTTTTATACCTATATGTTTTTGCTTGGCAGCTGCCAAATGACCAAGTTGCTCCTTAAAAGCTTCACTTTTTTGAAGAAGGAGGGGGGGGTAATGTGGGTGACATGTTTGGAACGTGATGGTATTCTTCATCATCAGTGGCAATGCAAGGAGGCCTGATAATTACCTTATGAAGAGGGTGTGGGGAAAAATTATATTCTCTAGTGGTTGTTCTAGAAGGGCTATTTTGAAATTGAATTGTGACCACTTTTATCAGAGAAGCATGTGCATACTTAAAAGCCAGCAAAATGGATTCATGGATTTAAATCCCTCAAGAAAAAAATGTGTGCCATGAGATGCTCACTGTAGTTATGTTCTCTCTGTCTGATTTTTCATGGTCCATTAAATGAGTCTTATGCCTCCTGTCATGGAACTGCAACTGTGGTTTTAGTTTCTTTGGTCAGGAGAACTCTGCCCATCCTCCCAACAGCTGCCCACTGCTCTATTCCCAGATCACATAGATATCATGGCTGCCCTTGTGCTGGACTTGGTAGCTGCTTAGTTGGAACTGCACAGTGTGGGTGCTTGTTTCTGTTTCATGAACAGTGAGGAGGGTTGGAGGTCCTGAAGCTCCCCTGTTAATTGGGGCCACATGATGTGCATGCTGTACCTCCTTGTGATGGGGAATGAGAGCAGAGAAGGGTTGAGAAAGGAGAGGGAGAGGTTTGCTGGAAATAAGTGCAGTTGAGTGAACAAGAAACCATAAACCACGGGTTCTTACTAGACTGCAGAAGGGGAAGGTTACCCTTAGTAAGCCCAAACCTTGGCTTTTCTGTACATTGCTCTGATCAGGATGACATGTTGACTTAGAAAGTCCCTTCCTCACTCCTGCAGTGGACTGTGTCTGACACTGGATGGTACTATGGATGGTGAGGCACCAAGGGTGTGCTAGCTGAGGTCTTCCCTCCAGACTGCTTCATGCAAAGATTTGGTCTGGAAACAAAAACCCAGAAGCCTGCATGTGTCTTCCAGCCTTTGCAGATCAGTTTGGCTTCTCTGGATATCAGGGCCATTTTCAGAATAGTTTTATGATCTATAAGCAGAACAAACCCTAAATTTCCTCTTCTGCATCAGCATAGTGTTTGTGTTTTAGTAAGCATGGAGTTATTTATGTAAAGCACCTCTTTGGTCTGGTTGTGAAAAGAAGGCAGGCAAATGGGTTAAGGGCATCCAGAACCTTTGTCCTAGCTGGTAAATTTTTTGTCATATGATGATACTGAAAGGAATATCTCTGTCCTTTGTGTTTAACTCCCTCATAGTCCTGTTTTTTCTCTCAAATTCTTTTGAACCCTATTGCAGGCAGACAAGCAATATGAAATTCCACAGCCACATAGACTCTCTAAACAACCAAAAGACGCTTTCTTGATTGAACAAGTCTTTAGTCCTCATCCATACCCTGCATCACTCAAGTCACACATGAAAAGCAACCCACTCTACACAGACATGAGGTTGACAGAGCTGGCTGAAGTGAAACGGGCCCAGCCATCATGGACCATAGAGGAATACACGAGGAATTCAGGGGATAAAGGCAAGATTGCAGCATTGGATCTACAAGTGAGTCCCATTTGTTTAATTTGGCTGGCTTGTTTGCAAATGGGTGTTGCCAGAATATGCATTTAAGAAGGGATTTGGGTAGCTCAGGAAGGAGCTATGCAGTATGGAGCCTCTAATCTTGTGGATCCCTATCCATCCTGGCCAGGGACAATAAAGAATGTGGATGTTTCATTGCTGAATGATGATCCTTGAAAGGTTGATACTCCCAGCTAATTCTGCAATGTAGAGATGTCTACTAAGCCACTGTGGTTTTAGTAGCTCCAAAGAAGAGTTGGGATATAAAGGAGTGCAGAGTTGAATCAGCCCCTAACTGCAGAAAGGCAGAGTGGTGCAGGACCTGGAATTGCTGCTTTTTCCTCTGTCTGTGTTCTCTCTGAACTATTCAGAGACTTGTAGTGTTAGAGTTTTTTTCCATTTTACTAGTAATATGAGACACAAAATACTTGTAGAAGATGTTCAATCCCATGACTGGTTTTGAAACACGTCACCATTGCAACTTTGAGGTGGCTGCTGAAAATCAGCCAGGCAACTAATGCTGTGTCTTGTTTGCAGTTTGGTTCAGCTTGTAAGTGTGCAGGCTGTTGTGCAACAAGCACAGCACAGCAACTTACTGGGAGACAAATTCAAATTCTGGATTTAAATTTTCCCAAACTCTGTTGTATTTGAAGTCACAAACCTGAAATAAAATGAGCACCCACATTGGATACCCTGTCTAGTCTGATAAACACAAGACATCTTCTAGGAAGAAAGTTATCTGGGCAGAGGTTTAAAGAGGAAGCCTAAGGAATGACATCCAAATGTGTAAAGACCAAAGAAATGTTGCATTAGTTGGTCTTGAAGATGTGTTACATAATGAAATCCACTCTGATGCACAGATCACTGTGTGTCATTTTGACAGTAGAATGTGGAGCCAGTGGGGAATCTGGTGCTGACCTCAGGCATTTTGGGCTCCTTGCGGATGTGTGTGTGTCCCAGAGCAGAGCAGGCTGCCCCCGTTAGCTACAGGCTTGTCAGTGGTTGGGATGCACTGACCTGCAGCTCAGGGCATCAGCCCTGCAGCAGCTCTGGGTCCAGCAGTCTCTGGGGTGCAGCTGTGCCCGAGTAGGGAGCCTGCTTGTCTCCACAGCTCCTCTGCCAGGGAAAGTGGCGTGCAAGAGCCTGAGACTTGCTGCTCTGTGCCAGCCCTCAATGGCTCAGTGCTGAGGTACCTAACCCAGCTCCAAACCCATCAAACTAAGCTCTAGGAAGGCATCAACATACTGTGAGGAAGAACTTGCATAGACCAAGTCTCAGGACTCATGCCTCACGACTTCAAATTGGCTGGTTTGGAGTTAAAACCATTATCCACACAGTGCAACTCCCAGGAGTGTTTGTGCAGGAGTTTGTGCACAATAAATTCACCTCCTTGCTTGGCTCATGCAAACTTCCCTGTCATTGCCAGCCTCTGCTCCTTGCTGTGGCTAAAGAGCACTCGGAGAGAAATCAAGCAGCACAAGGACCAGGCTGCATAAAGCCTCAGCTGCCTGCTGCTTTTTGGCTCTTAAAAGCTTTAGAGGGCTTATTAAATTCCTAACCCTGGTATTGCAGACTGCATGCTAGAGTAGGAATAGGTTGGAAGAAGTTCCTCTGCAGCAGACAGTCACAAAGCATCCCTTACCTGCTGTGCGAGGCAATAAGGGAGGTGATATTTGGAAGCAAAGCTCCTCTGGGAGAAGTGTTCTCCATCTGCTCCTCACAGGGCTGTTTGGTTCTCTCTAAGCAGACCTGCATGACTGTGAGGAAACCAGAGAAATCGGCTTATTGCCACCATTTATCTTTAGGATAAAGGTGATAGAACTTTACTGGTTTGATTCTCTCCCTCCAAAAAGACTGTCAGAATTGCATTTGCCCTGCAAAGCCCATGTCTAGACTTTATAATGGAGCTTACTGACAAACTTGAAAAATAGACACAGACTGATGAGTGGGGTTTTTTCCCAGTGATTAAGTTTATTAGAACTGAAAGTAAATACATTATGCCTTAATGAACATTCCTACGTCTGGCAATGAAATGGGGAAGGAAGCTGATTAACAGTAATGGGCCTTTTTAATAATGCATCTTCCTTCTGAAGCAGTTAAAAGGTCAATGCCACAGCAGAGGGGTCCAAAACTGCAATTTCCTTGAAGCATACTATGGCTATTTTGTTTTTTTTCTGACTTTGTTTGCTTAAAATTTCTCCTGGAGCTTGACAGTCTGCTGGGTTTTCCTTCAAAAAAAGAAATTGCAGAACTAGTCAGGCCAAAGCTTGTCCCAGGTGTGAGCTGTGTGTGAGATTCATTGCTGTGCTCTGTGTATGATGATCCACTGGGATGAAACAGTGTCAGGCTGTTTTCTGATGCCTTCAGAGATGAGATTGCTGATTTTTTTCAGAAGGCTGGAACAGGTCATTTGGAGCACAGATGGTAAAATTGCAGATGTGGCTGATGGTCTCTGTTTCAGCATACTAACTCTATCATAGAGGTCTCCATTAAATGATAATAAAACTATTGCTCAGCTTTCATTGTTTATTTCTGGGATAGCTATAAAATCACTTCTTCTAGTAGTTCTGTACATAAAGCAAACACAGCTATCAGGCAATGCAAAATTTCAGGCAGTAGCTCATGGCCACAAAATCTGAATTAGTCAATTAAAGGCTTACTCAAATCCCTCTCAAGTCAGCTGGAGTTTTTTTGCAGGATTCAACAAGCTTTGGATCCAGATTGTTATATGCACAGAAATGGTGTGTGTTAGGGTATTTTCACTGAAACATTTTTATGAGGAATCTTTCTCATTTTTAAAAAAGGAAATAGCCTTTTGGAGCCCCAGACACAGGAGACAGCTTTGAGGAAACACTATCATTTTTCAAAATGTTCTTTTTGCTTTATTCCTTTCTGCTGGTAGGTGCAATATAATGCCTAGTGTTTGGGTTTCCCCAATTTCCCCCCTGTTTTCCTCTAACACAAAGGTTAAAGGGGAAAAACCAAGCAAGGTGAAAATGCAAAGCTTGAAGAGCTCATAAATACTTAGGAATATAAAACTAAAAGATTAAAAAAGGGAAATAAATAATTTAGGTGGAGATAGTGATAAAGTTCTCCAGGTTGCCTTTCATTTTTGTGACCATTGGATTCCCTTCACTTTTTTTTTTTTTGGTCACCTGTGTGAAATGGGAGGGCAAAGTCTTCATGGAAACTCCCCTGGAATCCCACTCTGTGAAGTGCTCAGCACTCACTGCCTGTTTTTGTGTAGTGCCAGACTTGTACAAAGGGCTGGTGTCCCAAGGCACTCCCATTCCAGGGGGAGGTCTGCAAATTGCCCCTCCAGCAGGACTAGGTGCTGGATGAGGCTGGGAAATCACTCCCCACAAGGAGGTCATGGTGGCAAAATTAGAGTTGTCTTTATAAAACAGAGTGCATGATGAGCATATGTTAAGAACCCTTCTCATCAGCAGAGCTTTAATAATTTAAAAATTATTAACAGTAACAGGCCGGTCCTTGCTGACATCTCTGCTGTCTCGCAGATTAAAGAGATTTTATTTAAATGCCATCCAAGATGACGAAGCTTCCGGCAAATCAGAGGTACATGACGGATTTTGCGGCAGAATCTTACTTTGCAGGAGTTTATTTTTTGCAGTATTTTGTTACCATTTGTGTCAGCTTTGTGGAATTGGGACCAGGAGTTGAAGGGATGTGAGAAGTGGCAATAACCCACTTTATCCTGACATAAGACCCAGGTGCAATTGGGAAGCCTTCAGGCACATCTGCTTTCTTTTTTTGTTTTATTAATCACAGATCCCAGACAATTAACAACTATTTCCTTTTAATTTTTAGACTCAAGAATCTTTAAACCCAAACAACTTAGAATACTGGATGGAAGACATTTATACTCCTGGCTATGATTCCTTATTAAAACGAAAGGAAGCCGAGTTCAGAAGAGCCAAGGTTTGCAAGATCGCTGCCCTGATCGCAGCAGCAGCTTGTACTGTTATTCTGGTCATTGTAGTTCCCATTTGCACAATGAAATCCTGAACCTGTGGACGGACCTGTGACTCCCAGCCACGTGTATCTCAGATAGCTCATGCTGTGTGTCAAATGTCTGATGGCAAAACTGTAAGGAGTTTGCTAAGGAACAATTCTGAGGACATCATGATGGAGAGTGCTGTAAATGAAGGCAGACCACAAAATAACTAGAGAAACATTTTTGGAAAAGTCTAATTTTAAATAACAGACTGTGTGGTGAAGTTAATGGGAACTCGGTTCAATTTTTATGCATTTTTAAAAGTGCAATATTTTTTTTCCTAAAGAAATGATATAGTGTTTTACAGTATGAGAGACTGATGAGAATCCAGGCAAAAGAGGAAGGTTATCTGAGGTATGTTGCATTTAATGGAGATGTGAGTACATGGAGATAGCACTGTATAGAAGGGAACGTTCTATATGCATTACATTGGGGAGCTAGGAAACTCTTAAAGCTCTCTACAATGTAGAAAACTCTGAATGTATTGTATTTATTTTATAGTATTTATGTATTTCATGATCATTTGATTGAAAGCAGACTGTGTAGCTGTGAACAGAGTTCATTCCTATGTTCAGATTAAAAAGGGCTCTTTGTATTTGGTCTTGCCCTAAGACCCACTCTATCATCACTGAGTACTTAGATAAGTGCAATGTGCTGCAGACCAAAAAGATTATGTTTTAAAGCAATCACAAGAGGTTTCAGTTGCTTGTGTTGAATAACATTTGCATAGAGCTGGCAAGCTTGCCTTGCCAAAAGGGTATTCTTTACCTCTGCAGACAGTGAAATTGTCTCAATTTCACTCCTGCCAGCAAGCAAAGCTGGCAAATCAAAGCAACGCTCTGTTAAAGTTCTTGGAAATGTAATCTGAACAGTTATAATTTTTTTTCTTGAAGTCTTTGTGCCTTTTTTTAGACTGTAGATTAAATAGAACTGTTTAATTTTTTGCTATTTTAAGCCCATAACATAAATCACAGCATAATGGGTACTAATGGAGGTTCTTTTCCCGCAAGCCTTCTATACAGTTCTGAGTGCTCCTCAAGCAGCAGGGCTGGTGGTTACTGAGCACTTATATTAAGGGCACAGTTTTTCAGCACTAGTAGAAACTTGCTGTTGATGCAATGCATTTGGGGAGATCTTTTGCTTCCCTCTTGCTAATGTGCTTAAGAATACTGGTTGACTTTACCAGACAGCGAGCAGTCTGTATCCCATGAGAAATGTCCATTTGATGCTTTATCCCAAATGCAAATAGCAGGTTATATGGAATTCTCAAGCTAGGACAGAGATTGTCTGTCATGGTTAGTGAAAGCAAATACCCAGGCAGTATTACTGTTCTGTCAAGTATAGAAGGGGGAGGGGAGGGGGAAAGTATTTTCAGGAAATAATGTGATCTTGCTGGTCCTCTAAGGGAAAGGAAATTCTTGTAGTGAATGCTCTTTATATGTAGGGTAATTTGGTTTCTTCAGAAGCAGCCTCCCTACACGATGACACAGCAGCTGGAAAAGCACTGAATGCTCCTTTCTCTGGCTCTCTGGGATGTGCTGCACTCACTGTTTGTTTCTGACTGGTTTAAAAAAAGTATTGAGGAAGGGTGTGTGGGAGGCAAAGGCTTTGTTGTGACTTTAGATGTGTCAGTTCTTTCCTGCAGCTGGAGTGCTGTTTATGCACTGCTCATGTGCCGTGTTTTATTTAGGGATAGGTGATCCCTGGGACTGTTGATCTATCAGAAAAATAAATGTAAGCACAGGGTTGGGTGTCCTGTCAGCAAATAGAGGACAAGAGTAAGCCCCCAGACCAAATCTGTGCCTGCCTGGCCTGAATCCTGACCCAAATTCTGTAGCTTTGGCCCATTCTTAATACCAAGATAATTTCTCTTTCCTCCCAGATGCTGCAGGATGGAGTCACAGCAGGGAGGGAGCAATTCACACTGTCTATTTTAGGCTGCCTTTGGTTATGGTATGATTCAGAGCACCTGAGTACAGGAGCTCAGAATCCATGTGTAGTAAATATAGACAGGTAGAGAAACCTCTCGGGATGATTCAGACCTGCCAGCAAGATATCTAATATTAGACATGTGAAAACTATCTGGGGGACACTGCAGTTTACCTTATGCACAATTTAGGTTGATTGTATATATAACAAACCCTATTCCTGGTTACAGGTAATGTCAGAAAGCCCTTTGACACCCCTTCTTGGCCAGTAATAGCAGCATGGGGTGCTGTTGGAAGGAGCAGTGCGGTCCTGGGGTGATACAATGTCAGTCCCCCATCTGCCCACATGGGCAGTAACAAGCCCCTCAGAGGGGCAGGGTGAGAGGAGATGGACACTGGACAGATCCCCTGCCTTCACCAACTCCTTGCAATAGGCATGAGTGGTCTGACCCTGCTGCTCCCAGCCCCACATCAATAGCACTTTGTCCAAGGCATCTCAGTAATCTGACTTTAGAAAATATCTGACTATCTAAGGGGAGATACAAGAAGAGTGCAGATGATGTTGCTAATCACAGGTTTTATCTGTGCAGGGATTTTTTTTGTCTGTGCAGCTCATCCAGCTGGCACCAGATGAGTCTTTGCATTAGATACCCACAATCCTGGGAAGGGTTTTGCAGGTTATGGAGCTGTGGGTGACATGAAGCTGTCCCAGCCCAACTACTCAGCATCCCAAGCATCCATACTGCTCCTAATTTATTGAGGTGCTTTTGCCTATCCTTACTTTGCACAAGCAGCCAGTGCCACCCACATCCATTGGGGCAGTGGCTTCCTTACACACCAAACCATGGTTTGTCACGGATTCCTTCTTGAGGCTCAATTCAGCTCCTGCAGCCTTTGGGAGCATTTCCATGGTGGCAGGAGCCTGAGGGAAGCTGGGAGAGCAGAGCCCGGCTCCCTTCCTCCCTGCTCTGCAAATACCTCTGTGAGCTGCTGCCTTGCTGTCTCCTCCGCTCCCTGGCTGCCTCTGCAGGCAGCTGCTTGGCACCACTGGGATGTGCATCCCTAGGCATTCCCAGTGGGGTTTGCATCTGGTACAGCGCCCTTCTCAAAACAGGCCAGGAGATGGAGCGATGGGATGCTGCAGCTGGAGGAAAGCAGCTGGGGAAGGATGGACCCTGCAGTTCTGAACAGAGTGTACAAACTGGGTGAAATCCTGACATATTAACCTGCAAGAATATTGTGATCAATCTTGTGAACCAGTTACCAACTAGAATACACTGTATACTATATGATAGACTTTTGTATAAAAAAGATAAAATTAAAGCTATAGGTACATTGTAATCCTTGGTGTGATTGAAAAAAGTGTCCTAGATTGTATTACTTAATTAAAATAATGATGAGCATATTGAACTGTTTTTCGTATTTATGCCTTATAAACTTGATATATTACACATGGTAAAATGAAACTGCAAGAACTAGGAGAAAAGCTACTCCATTTTGGGGGCAAATCCCATTTGCTTTTCCTAAAAAAAAGAGTATTGCTTGAAATGAGCTTAATAAATCATGTGTGCAGAAAAGCAAGAGGAGGATATGTCCCCAAATGACTTTTTAGGATTTTTTTTTAATGGGGCTTTGGTTAATGTACTATGTAATTATTTTATTTTATAATGTTATTGTACAATGTTGCCTTTTGGTTCATTTAAATATAACACCAAATAAACTTGAAAATTAGAGCATCCTAAGTTTTAATGAAACGGTTATAATAATTTATTATTCCATTGCTTTTCCTGTTGTTTCTTTTTTTTTCCCAGGGACATCAAGATAGCCATAGGATGTGAGTGTCTCAGTGTTAGATAACTAAGCAGCCTATCTAGTTGTTGGCAGAATTGCTAATGGATTTCTCAGTTGTGAAATAATAAGATGGCAGAAGATAATGAAAAATGAGTTTGTTGGGTTTCTTTTAAAAGCTCCTTTGCATCACGTTGTCTCGGCTTCTGAGAGATTAGCTCCTGACACTAATCATAATATTTCATTTTATAGGTTATTTAATGACTGAGTTTTGCCATATCAACTGTTTTAACAAGGTCATGACTAATGTTTTGGTAGCTGTTTGACTTACATATTTATGCAACCACTGTCCCTTTTAAGTCAGTTCTATAGATAAGTATTTATAGTCACCTATGAACAGGCAATCAGTCTGCTTAGGATCTCTGTATGAGTTTAATTTGCTGCTTTTGAGTTGTTAATTGCAAAACCTGGTTGTCTTAAAATACCAGGTGTTGGAACACGAGTAGAGCTGAGTCTACCACTGAAGGTAATCCAGCAACAGAGGTTGAAGAGGGCAAATATAAACAATGAGCAATGACATGAAAACATAGTAATGTGAGATCTTGATTTCCTCCTCTCTGCTTCATAACCTTTGATGTGTTGCTTTAGGAGTTTTGGTCAGGATGAGGAGTGCCAAGTGCTCTCTGGAGGGCTGGACCACCAGCTCCAACCTTGGGTGCTCACATGTTGTAAGTCATGCTGAAACATGGGTCTCCTTGGGAGGGACTGTAAGTCACAATTTGGCATTGGTTTCAGTTCTGGAGATGGTAGCATGGGTTTGCATCAATTTAAGGTTTTTCTCTTGTACCCGTCAAATCCAGAAGCTTACAGGTAGATGTGCCCTTTCAATTTTTACATTACAGCATGAATCCAGGAGCAGGAACATTCATAAAAATGCTAAGTGGGGCCAGATTCATGCCAAAAAATCCTAAGCATTCTGGCACAGCATCCCTCAGTCATGAAGCTGCCTATATCAGATATATAGATCTCATCTGGGTCATCACTGTGCTAGAAGATGGAGCAGCTGGCTAGGCTTCTGTGGTCACTGAGTCTCAAGGTAGAAGAAAGCTCCTGTACTTTGTGCTGTATTGGCAACCAAGACCCAGCCCCATGAGCTCTGTGCTGCTTTGAATGTATCACTCACAGCAATCAATTATACTGGTTAAATAAAATCTTTATTTCTTATCTAGCTGTGGTGAATGGCTCTGTCTTTTGCACAAATGAGTCACAAGAAAACACTGGATCTCAGGGCCATATACTGCCCCCTGAGGAGCTCCTGTGTCCGTCCCATTGAATCTGCACATGGAACAGGAGAAAGGAGGCAGTACCCTGTCTATAGTGGTGTGCTACTATTGAAAGGAAAGGTCAGTTGCATGGGTGTGCACTCTGGGACAAGGGATGCAGCTGTGGAAGAAATTAGGAAGATGAGATACTTCCTTTAGTTTCACTTTTTCTTTGCTATCTTTTCAGGAAAGAATGTTGTATCCTGTAAAGTGCAGCTCTGCTAGTAATTCTCCAACAAACTTGGCTACTTTGGACAACCTCTGCGACTGGACCACTCAATGTCTTGCAAGCTGCTACATAAATCTATGATTTTCACTTAGATACTGGGGCAAAATCTTCAAACAAAAAGAAACGGGCTGTTAGCAGCCAAACTTCTCCCATTAGTAAGTTCCCTTTGATTTTATTTATGTTCTTCAATATAGTACAAACTGTGTGTAGGAGAGCCATGAAGCTCTTCCAAAAGCAACAGTATATTTAAATCTTCCCAACTGCAGTAGACAGATTTTCAAGGAAGACTAGATTCTGGTCCTGGATAACCCCAGCACAAGAAAGCAACTGTGCTTGGATTGTGCATGGTACCACAAGGCACTGCTGGACCTGGTGGAGTGGAAGTGGATGCAGGGATATATGCAAAGCTGTCTTCTGGGCCAGGGAAATTTTCCACAAGCTCAATACAGCTTAGGGCTGAGGTGGGTGTCTGCAGACATGGCTGCTGCTGAGGCTGGAGGCTTTTTGAAATTAAGAGCTTTGTGGCAGCAATTACCCATCCCCACCACTGCTTCTCCCTGCCCTCCTGCACCCTGGATCTATGGATTTTGGAATATTCCTCTGAGGCACTAAGCAGGTCTCTGGACATACACGACAGGCTCAGATCTTGCCTTTTCTCAAAGTTAACTAGACTTCCTCAGTAAAAAGAGGGAATTTTCTGCCAGACATTGATGCTTTGGCCTCAGCTAAAAAAAATCCCCTGAGGTCCGAGTTCTCCTTGTCCCACTGGAGAGGCTGACAACACTTGAGGAAATGTGACCTGGCCCTTCCTCTCATCATCCTCAAAACATCCTTAGACCACCCTAGAAATGGAAGGGTTATGAACACCTGTCCATTTTGCTTTCATGTTGGGCTTTGTGGAAGTTACATTTCCCTGCCAGTCTCTGCAACCAGAGGGTCGAAAACTGATACCATTTATTAAGGATGAAAATAAATGGGTGAACTCCTCAGGTAGGAGCATGCAGTTCTGTTTGCTGGTGCTTTAAGAAACATGTCAGATCCTGCCATTCATAACAATATTGCTCTCTTCTCCTTGCTCATTTTGAGCTCATATACAGGGTGCTGTGTGCTGTGGTGTCCCCAGCCTGTGTCTACATAAGCAGCTGTCCCTCTGGAAGGGGGTGAAAAGAGGGAATTATGCATGGTAAAACAGTGACTAGAAAAATGCTGGTTATTCTGTCTGTCCCTGGAAATGATGAGGAATCTGGTCCTTGCTGAAAAGCTTTGCTGTAAATTCTGATTTAGTGACAGACGAATTTCTGCTTGTATTGAAAAATCCTCCTGATCTGCCATCCTGCCAAGCTGCCACACTTCCAGCAATAACACAGATCTGTGTTTTTTTCCTCATGTGATGGTGAGGGGAGAGGAGAGAACCAAGGAGGTCGAGTCATTTATCTTCTTTCCTTGTCTTCGTAATGAAATATTGCTGTTGAACTTTACTCTGCCTTTCCTGTTACTAATTTTATTTTATTTTTTTTGCAATAGTTCCCATTTAACAGGCTCATAAACTTGCATTAGTAAAATTTATGACTGCATAGCAAATGTGTGCATATGCATTAATTCTGTTCAAGGCCAATATCTTGTAGCTGCAAAATTGATGTTATGGTGAAGTTTCTAGTTTGGCTAATGGCTGTTCAGTAAAGCAGGGCTCATGCTTTGCTCACCTTATGGCTCTTAATTCCTTGAAGCAGACCTTCCTTGAAGGGTTTGCCAGGTAACAGTTAAAAAAAAGGGTACATGCACAACACAAAAATATGTATTTTTAATGTATTTTTGTTTATATAGTTAGAGCCTTGAACATTTTGGCCCCATGAGTTAGTTCAACTGGGTTTCAGCACCTTTGCATAGCATTTAATTCCAAGGTTCAAAATCAGATATCTCTGAATGCAATGAATTAGAAACATGCCTCTTGACTCTGACTCTTCTCTGGAGAGGCTGAATTGGATGTTGGTGTTACTCTGTGAGTTACACTCCACATTGTTTTGGAGTCAATGAACAATAACTGTTAAGTAAACAATGAATTAATTGACATTATCTACATTTAGACTTTCATTTTCTTACTATGCAAAAAAGCCACTTTCTGTGAAAAGGATGGATTAGCATTTGTATCCTTTTTACCAATTTAAAGAGTGTCGCTAATCTGGTATTCCTGGTTGAAGACAGAATAACATAATGACATAAGACAAATAACATGACGAGAGCTTGTTTGTGTGCTGATCGAAGAGAAGAGGTTGGAGAAATATTTTCAGGGTGCTGAGGCAGGAATTAAGATGGTATCTGACAGTACTTATTTTCTTCTTCAAAGCTTTGTCTGGCAGCCAGAAGAAAGCTCAGTGCTCGTGATCTTGAACCATAGGCCTGATATCTGGGATATGGCAGTGCAAGATCATTGCTGTTAGAGGTAAAAACCCAATCGCTTGGGACTCAGAAGGAAAGTATGAAGTGTTGAGCAGCTGAGATGTACCCGAGATGTGCCTGTCCTAGAGCTGAGCTGTAGGGCAGGCAAATGTCAGGTTAGGTCTAAGTCACACTACATGTGACCCCACTGGTCCCACAAAGTGGGCTCCAACCACAGCAGACCCTGGACTTGAGTCCAAAGATCGCTTGGCAAAGCAGCCTGCAAAGATCGGATGGAAGACAAAAATATCCAATTATGGATGGGAACACTGTCTTAGCCCCTAAAAACGAGAGCCTTTTGGAGAGGGCAGTGACACTTCTTTATCTCTGCTGGAAGAGGTGAGCTGACAAAAGCAAGGCATCCCTAGGATGGAAAAAACAGTGCAGTGGGAAAGATAGTCTCATGTGAAAGCTCTCAAGGCAGTACCGTATGTCTTCCTGTTTTGGGACTAGTCACTTGATCTCTGTAGGCTTTAGTTTCATGCCAGTTATTCACTATCTCTCTTCAGGCGTTTTCTTGGAACAGAGCTTGTCCCTTGCTGTGGTGTCACAAGGTGCCCAGGAAAAGAGGGGCCAGACACAGGCTGAGAAATCTTATAAGCATCATCTTGATGTGCATCATGGCATTACCAGTATCATAAATAGTTAAAGCCAGATCAGTCATCACATTTGTAACTCTGGTGGTAATCAGTGATACAACACCAGGGAGGTGTTTGGCTCAGCTTGTCAAAGTGTTTTGGTGTTGTGAGAAATGATGAAAGCTTTTTGGGGAAGATAACAGAATGAGAGAAAAGCCAGGGAAGCACGATGCCCTACTGGGAGCATGGGGAGCATGGGAAGAGTGGGATTAGTGCTGCAGAAGACGGGCTGACAAAGAGCATCTGCTCTGGGCCACCAGGATCAGAGCACAGCAGGACTGATAAATTCTTGGACCAGTTAGCCAGGAATTGGGAAACTCCAGGATACTGTACTCATGGGGGATTTTTACTACTCAGACATCTGCTGGGTAACAAATGCAGCTAATCATGGCAATAATGTGCAACCCTAATTCACTATAAATTCTCTCCCATATGTTTAGAATTGTACTTACAGTAGGAAGTGAGGGATAGTTATTCATGAATCAAGGTGAACTGAGATGCTAGTGCAGAGTTAGCCATATATTATGGAAAATAATGTGTGTCAGACTTCAACAGAATCCTTCTGAAGGCATGGCTGTATTTCAGGAATTTTCAGCAGAAAAAAAGGAAAAAAAAGGTTCTTGTAATTACGGATTGCTTTTGAATGTGCTATTTGAACTACTCATTTCTCCATAACCTTTGTTGACCTTGAAGCACGAGTTCACAAGTGGAGTTGATGAAGAATTATCCTCCAGATGAAATACAAATTCAATTCTGCTGATGAGGAGGTGGAAAAGGGTTAAGAAAAAAATAAGAAAGGAACCGTGATAATGGCTACCTAGCTCACTGATAGCACATGAAAGAATGTTGTTTTATTGATATACTTCTATGGCCTTTCTTGTGTTGCAGGCAATAATTTTGCCCTCTAACTCACCATGGACCCAGAAGAGCACTGTGAGCTCAAATATATCTAATATTGAGAGGGGGGGAGGTGGCTCAGCCACCGGAGTTCAGGGCTGAGCACAGTTAGTTACTGCTGAATTATAGTGCCTTTTCCTCCTGTTAGCAATCCCTGCTGGCTGTACTTGCCCCTGTGCTGCCTCATCGGCAGGTTTATTTTGGTAAGGAAACCATATGCTGAGCTCTGGCTTTGGCCACTCAGGACTTGGGGATTTGCATAATGGCATTACTGCTTATTCCTCAATTACAGTCTTTGAATATGCAAATCTGTTGATGCTGGTTACTGTAATCCCCCTGCTTTGGCTCGTCCCCAGCTGGGGAAGTCTTTGAGCCATTTATTGGAAATGAGGGTTTTCCTCCTTGGTTTCTTATTTCCAGCTGTGGGTAAAGGGGAAAACTCCTCCATCAGCTACCTGAAATAGAGGGAGAGCAGAATGCAGAAAAAGGAAATATCTTTTTTTAAAAAGAGCTTGAATGCCTTATCCTCTGTCATTTTCCCTGCAGGAGCTCATGTTCATACTGCTGGTGAGAGATGGGATGGATCAGCTTGTTCCATCCCATAGACTGCAGCAAGGTTTGTCTTTGCAACAACTGTCCCCTGTTCCTGTCTGCCCTGGCTGCTTCCCACTTGAAATTTGGTTTCAAAGCAAAAGAGCTGAGATAACAACCAGGGTTTTTGTAGTCTGTCTGTCTGCTCACTGCTCTTTGTGGTCTACTGGCTCCAGTGGGGCTGGGTCAGTGTAAAGCAGGAGAGGAGCTCAGCAGACTTGCTTGCTTGAGTGGAGAGCACCTGTTTCAAAAAAAAGGTTTGGTGAATTGCAGTGATTTACTATCTGCTATGTCCATGTCTAGACCTGAAGTCCTTATTAAAATATTACTTGAGTAACCTTTCCCATTTCTACTCCCAATTTTTTTTCTAGTTGTATTTTCAGTAGTACTTGTTTTCTCTGTTGTGTCTTTTTAAATAAGGGGGAAAAGTTTATTTCAAAATTTCATTTTCAAATAAGAGAGAGTGCAACTGCTTTGTTCTCTGGAAGCAATAGGTAAAACAGGAAAATTAATACCTTTTCAATGGTGAGGGTGAAATCCTGGAGCCAATAGAGTCCTACTTCCCAGGTCTTGTGAAGAGGCAGTATTTCACCCAAAACACCCTGCAGTTCATCCTCCCTCAGTTGGCAGAGACTGTCCTCAGATCCAGCTGCCAGACATTGTCCTTTCCTCACAGCTTCAGTGCTCTCTGCTAACACCACATGACCTTATAGTATCCACGACAGCTCATATTCTTCTTTCCTCAGCCATGGGCCTGCCAACTCCATCTGCACAGGCATTTGTTGAGAAAACCAGTAATTTTGCATCTGAGTTGATAGTGATGCTGTGAGAACATCACTGTCACATAAGTCAAAATGTCTCGGGGGTGGGGTATCTAGACAGATTTGAGAGAAACACTTTTGCCTATGCATGGGAACATGTCCCATGCCATCATGTGTTAATGGATATGATTTATTTCAGATAAAAAGGAGAAGAAAACCCAGGGAAATGCTGAACCAATGATTTACGGGAAACAAGACTGTTAGGAATATAAATACAGACAAGCAGCATATTTGTTGCCGATGGTGCTGTGTTCCCTCAGAGAATAAAACCATTTTGTAACTATTTGTCTGCGTCTTGAGCTTGCACACATTTTGTCTCAATATTTTTCATTTCTAATGAGGTTTCCTATGCTGAATACTTTTCTCAGATCAACAAAAATAGTTTGACATCCATTTGTAAAAGGCTTAATTGTAATGTATCATTACATCCTGTTCCAAAATATGTTTCTTCTGTTCTCTGGATTTCCCCAGTACTCTTTTGTCAGCCAGATGTGGGGGAAGACACCTGCAAATAAAGATGTATTGTCATATCAGGGCCTGCTACTGAAAATGTCCTGAGCGTTCCTGAACTCTGCCTTCATGCCATACTTAGCAAAAGCTTGTCATGCTCCTCTCCTGGAACATTAACATGAACTCAAACAACTGGAGAGAAATTGTTCTTCACATGTTTTTGATGCTTTAAGTGATGAATACTTTTGGAGGTGTTCATCTTGTTTTCACTGCAGGTATTTCTGCTGGACCATAGAAGTAATGAGAAAATAGCCAGAGAATGAAATTTTAATCTTACTATATGATAAACTAGTATATGTGAATTATTTTTCACTGTGTACAAGTGAACTGTATCTTTTTTAGGTAAATTAGAATCATGGAAGGGAAAGAACCTCCTGGGAACTGAAGAGCTCTCTTTAACGTAAGTAAGGGACAGCATTGCATTTATTATTTTGTCATCATGTATCTTTAATCTGGAAGAAGTGCTCTACAAACCTTTAGGAATAAGAGTGTAATCTAGTGCCTGGGTTTGTTCAGTGTTTGCCTTGTCTGACGCAATCAATGAGATGTGTTTATTATGTTGATGTTCGCAGGAAGCATGTAAAGTGCCACAGCTTCAGGAACTTTTCTATCAGAAAAGGAGCAGGTAAAATATAACCATTCAGAAATACCACAAAGAAGGAACATGCAGCCATTTTTGTGTTGTGGTGCAGTATTGCAATGTAGAGCAAGAACCAGTCCAGCAAAGGACAGGACTTGAGAGACATCACTTCATGGCCAAAGTGTCCTGCCTCTCTTCTTGTCCTGACCCAGCTTTCTTGTAGTAAAAAAATAGTAGTCACTGCGATACTTTAAATGCATTAATCAAAAGAGAGATTTCCCTACACATTGTCAGCCTGTGAAGCTGTCCAGCCTTTCAGTCTGAATTTTGTTTTATTCAAGTTTCCCCTAATAACAGTGAGTTATCTTTCCTATTCCTATCACTTTGCCATACATTGTAACTGGTAGAAGAGAATAAAATTCTTCAAGCATAAGTTCTGCTGCAATGATCTGATTTACTTAAATATGTGATCAAACGAAAATGCAGCTTCTGAAGAACACTTTAAAACAAGAGCAGAATCTGGCAACTTTTTAGATGCCCTCAATGACTGTAGTCTTACCGGAGACTTTGATCACAGCTTCCTTCATCTCTTTTCATGCTGCTTACAGAGTTACCCTACGTAAAAATGTAGTGTGTGATTTACTTCAACTAAAGAAAGACAAATTCATTTTGAAGGTGGGAGATGGTAAATCTCTGAGCTTGAGTTGTGTGTAGAGCTTGGATGATTTTGGAGCAGATGATGTGGGAGAGGATGTCCCAAGTGACTGACAGTAGGGCCATATAATGAAGCATAAGGGTGATCTTCTGCCGTCAGGTGTCATTATTTCAGAATTGGAGATGAATTTTCCCCAAAATTGTATGGTATAGGGCGTGCCTCTGCACTAACCTTCTCCCCAGCCCTGTCTGCACACCTACATTTTGAGCCATCTGGAAGCTGTCATGGACCAGCAGCCATACCCTAAAGCAGGAAAATCTACTCTAGAGCACCTGTGGTGGTTACTGAAGGAATTCAGCCTTTATTTAGTCCATGAGAGACTGTTCCCATCACTGATGAACTGCAGATACTGCTCACTTGCTGCTCTGCGACTGCTGCACTACATTGCAGTATTTCAGAAGGAAAAGTGGAGAATGACTTTTCTGTTTGAAGCCATATGAGGGGATTCAGCCAGACAGCATGTAATTACCCTAGCTGGAGCCAGGCCAAGGCAGAGGATCTGTGGCTCTCCATCTGCAGGCTTATTTTCAGCACTTCAAATGAGAGATTTGGATGGAACATGTCAAAATTAAGGAAACAAAGTTAGTTGCATCTCCTCCGTCATGACCACATCAGACGCAAATAACTCACCGATAGGGCCTGCACTGGACTGCCCTTTAAAGGCTCAGTTTACAAACCTAAATGAAAGAGCAGCTGGAAGCAAGGAGTCTTTCCTATTCATTTAGGTGAGTTGTGAAGTAAGTAATGAAAATGCTATTGTTTTCCAACATGGCCAAACCAGGTTATTCAGGAAAACAGATTTTGCCTGTGAGTCTTCCTCTTAATAATAGGAACTGTGGCCCTAATCCAGTAAAGCACTTTAGTATGTGCTTAACTGGAAATTTGCGAGTGGTTGGCCCTGCTGGTTGTGAGGGATCAGCTCTCCTGCTTGACATTAAATATGAGGAGTGGGAGCTGGCAGGTGGGCAGCTGAACAGTACGATTGCCCAGGGGCCCTGCCTTATTATCTATGATTATATGGGTTTAGCATTTGGCTGGATCCGGGCCCATGTGAACAAAGAAGCTGGATTAGCAGGCGTGCAAATAGGGAGCAAAGCCAGAGGGTTCCAGCAGTGTTGAACACAACTTTGTTACTCTGACAGAATGTATAAAAGTGAATGAAAAGGCTGTATGATTGCTGTTGCCATCCTGTTAATTAGGCTGAACTCACGCTTCATTAGTGCTACAATATGCTTCCATCTTAACAAAGCCCTATTGGGTGTATGGAGCCACTTTACTATTAGTAAAATGAAGCCTTATCAGAAAGCCCTGTTATTCATTTTGTAAGACAAGTCATGACATATATTGTGTTGAAATTGCACTGAAGAGACAGATTACTTCCTTAACACTTGCTTTTTCCTAATGAACAGGAAAAGATGTTGCCCAAACTAAGTTATTTATTGTATTGGGAGCTCTTCTGACCTCATGCATAATTACATAGTCCTTTAGCAGTGTTTCGAGTAGTTCCTAAATAACACAAATTGAACTACTTTTGCCCTTGCACATTCTCTCAGTGACACTGTGAAAATACTATCAGGCATTTAAAACCTTGTTTCTTGCTGTCATTGAGGTGATGATATTTGCATATAACCAGTACAGTATCCCTGCAGCAGGAATGCAGCAAAAGCACTAGCACAACCCACATTCCCACATTCCCTGCTTGCAGCAGTGTAGAGCAGTACTGATTAGGCAACACAGTGAATGCTTGACACAGGATCAAGAAACAACATGTACTGACTTGTTCAGTGGCCCCAAGGAAACACTGCACTCCCCAACACTGCCATACCATGGGCAGAAAGGAGTGTTTGTGGTAGTGTTATGATAGATGCTGACCTGGTGGTGATTTTTCTATGCATTCACTGTGCTGGGAAGGGAGTTTGGATGAAACCGAGGCACAGATCCACATTGGTCTTAACTGGAGAGCTGACTGAAGGCAGTTCTGCCCTACCAGACATCCTCACTTTATTAGTGATATTCATAGTTTTCTGTCTGCCTTCAAAACCAGATTTCTGCAGATTAGAATATGTTACAAGTAACACCGAAAAAAAAATCACAAAGAATTTTTGCTGACATTGTTTGTTTGACCCATCCATCCAGTGTGGTTTGTGGCAGGTTTCCATGGGTCAGTCAGCACCGGAGGAGTGTTTGGTCATGGGCAGAGAGAAAAAGAGCAAATGGGTGAGAAAGTGAGTGCAGGGAGGAGTAACTTAAACAGATCTACCACTGAGGGTACAAGACAGTTGTGTTCACAAAGGTGTGAATTTGAGACAGAATGATTTTACAACCTGTGTAACTAGTTGCTAGTGACTGTTGGGGATGTGAGGGCAGGTGGTGTTACATATTCCCATGATTGTTTCATGCAATGACTCTCTTCCACAGGCTGAAGTCAAATGGCAAATGTTGGCTTCATTTCAGTACAGAGGATGAATACCATGGTGCTCCACCGTCTCCCCCAAAAGGTCTGTGTTTGATGGATCCCTTCTGGAACCCCTGCTCTCTGCCACAGCTAAAGCCATCCATGTCTGGCACAGCAGGTCATGCACAGTAGAGATTCAACTCCACCCTAAATTATCTATTTAGTCTAAATTTGCTATTACTGGCAAGCTCAGGGGAGGAAGATATGTAGCAACAGCTTTTAAGTTTCTTGTTTCCTCCTTATACCATTCTTTAGTCTTACTGTAAACTTCCATGGTTATTCACATCTTCCCACAGTAGACCTAAAAATATCCCCCTCTCTCCATTTCCAATGCTATACCCTGCAGACCAGAGATGACCCTATATGAGAGAGTCATAACAGCACAGTCTAATGGAGAAGAAAAATGGCAATGAGGTAATGTAGCAAAAACAACTGTCTGAAAGAGCATCTCTGAACTGCTTGCCAATCCTGTTTGCTTTTGCAGCTCAGGCTACTTGGTATTGTCATCCAGCTCCACAGCTAAGGGCATTTATTGGTGTAACCCTGTGAAATCCATGGATTTTATCCCAGGCTGGCTGCAGTCGCAAGTGAGTGCCATGGATGATGGGCACAGTGTCACATTCACGTGCCAGCTGCTGCGTGATTGCACCTCCCCAAGGAAAGCAGCACCAGCCCTGAGAATCCATGGGAGGTGTGCATGGTCACACTAAATCAGATTTGCCACAGCGCTCTGAAATCAGCACTGTGGTATGAAATTTAGAACAATGACAAGTGGGAACCAGAACTGGTTTTGCAGAAGGATTGGTATTTACTGTTTAAACAGAAATATCTTATTCTTACAGGCATGGAAAATGCTGTAGTGCAATAAATTAGAAAAGATCCTGTAAGATTTTGTTCCAAGGTGGAATAATGCCTTCCTTAATGCCTTAAAGCCACCATCTCCACAAGCCAAAGTTGTTGGGTTTCATCAGGATAGTTTGAATCTGCTTTGCCAGGCAGCTGTAGAGACGCTTGACCTAAATTCACTGATGGGACAGGACAAAGCAGAGCAGGACAGGAATGGCTGTTTTGGTGGCAGAGACAGCTTACATGGATTTAAAGTAATCACAGAGTTGTCATGCAAGATAGGTGATTGCTCATGTTTTCGACTGCTTATAGTCAAGGGCACACATCCATTTGGTTTCTTCACCAAGTGGTTTCCTAAGCTCATTTTTTGTGTAGGTTACATATATAACCAAAACCAAATAAAGAAAACTAATGTGTCAAATAACAGGAAAGTGTGGGGTTTAGCATATATAGGCCATAAGAACATCTAATTTTCCTTTCTTCTCACTGCTTTTGTAAATATGAATATGAAATAAATGATCCACTGTCAATGGTCTCCGACAGAATGATTTCAACAACAGTACAAGGTGCAATCCACTCACAAATGTCTAATCAGGTTATTCTGTGGGGGTGGTTTTAAGGTAGCTTTTCTGAGGCGAAATTAACATTTTAAAAAATGGCTGATCAAATTTAACATGTCGAGGAGCGCAGACTCCCCTTCCACTTCCCTGTGCTTGTGAATTGAGTTTGCAGGGATGGTGGATGTCATGCAATACTGGATATATTTTGCTTCACCTGTCATATGCCTCAATTCATCACAGTGTTCTGCATCTGGGTCAGCTGTATTTTTATCAAGCATTAACATGCATAAGGGTTTGCCAGTACTTAATAAAATTGCTACTGAAAACTGCATTCTTCCACCTCTTTATTGAAGCAGATTTTATTGTATTTGAACTGTTCCTGAACTGAAGGTACACTCATGTGAAAACTGTTATATTCATAACCCACACCCAAGCAATAACAAAGAGCTCAGCTAATGAAAATCACTCAGAGGAAATCACTGCCCACCCCTTCTAGGAACAATTAGAAAGATTATTCCAGCATCCCTAATGCTGCCACGCTGGTGTTGTGCTGTTAAGCCTCTCCTTCCCTTTGGAAGACTAAGGTAATGAATCTGACATAATGTGTAATAAATGGTGCTGGGAAAAAAGCATTTATGGTGCTATTACCATCATAAATTCCCACAGCAAAGGACAACACACGGACAGTGTAAACACATAATGTTTCTCTGTGAGTCTCCCATTCAAATGAGCACAAGAAGAGAAGATTCGGGGCCAATCAAAACTGGATTAGAGAATTCAAGCCACCTTTTCAGATAAAGGCTGACAAAGCACTTTCCCAGTGGGTCTTTGTCTCCAGAGGACACCTCACTGTAGATTCCTAATGCTTAGTAGATCAAGGATCATCTGGAATATGGCTGTTTCTCCAAAGAAAGATGAAAACATCCTTTCTGGCAGTACACCAGGCAATTCAGATTCTGTAACACAACAGATGGAGTCACTGCCAGAGAAGAAATACCGTGTTGCTGTGTGGCATAAGCATGGCAGTGTGGGCAAACCCTCGGCTGCTGGGACACCACCGTGTTCCACTGGCTTTGGAGATGTACAGCAAAGTATATCAGTTGGGAGTCTGGCTTTGTTGTGGATATTTCAGCTTGTAAACATGTTTGTTCTCCTTCCCTTTTTCCTCTCCTCTGGTGTCTCTGTTGATAGAAACAGGTTTCTCTTGGGATTTATTTTTCCCACTGCGTTAGAAAGTGAGCCTGAGCTTTAATGATGCAGAGCTGTGTATGCCTGAGTTCCTTAATAAGTGGCAAAGGTCTTAAAAACTGAGACTCCAGTATTTATCGATAATGAGAAACTGACAGAACTGATTTGAATATTTGTCTGATACTAATTGTTCTGCAAAAAAACAGACAACTTTTTAAGTACATGAAAAATCAGTTTTGCCAAAGCGTTGCTTCTCATTGCAAAAAAATTACACCAATCCTTCAAACAGCATTAGAGATATAATTCTTTGACTTTTGCAAATGAAAAATGTTCATAATCATTTTGGTAAATATTTCATCTAGTGTAAATACAGATCCATTTTAAACTGCAAATATATGCAAAGGCAGGTAAGGTTTATTTCAATCAGTTCACCACACAAAGAGCTGATGTATTTTTCAAGTGAATTTTCCTTCTGCCCACATCTGGAGGCTAAAAGGGAGGAGAGAGAAGGAGGCTAGCTTTTTTTCTCCAGTGGTCGTGACTAAATCACTGAATAACTAGTTTTTTCCTCTTTACAGCAGGCTTTTGTTATGCAGTGTGATTCACATGCTGCACTATGAGGGGACAAGTGCCCCAACTCAAAAAGCTATGAACAGAAAATCGAAGTACTAATCTTAACTACACCTGTGCTTAAAAAAAGGAGTCTTTGTGGAGCTCAGCAGGAAAAACTGAGGCATTGGTTCTCTTTGAGCTAAACCCCATTCTTTGCTCTGCAGCCATACCTACAATGCGTTACCCTAACACATTCTCATGCATTAGTCTGGCCATGTTAACTCCTTTGACATGTATTTAAACTTACTGTACTCCCAAAATCACAAAATGGTTGATTTAGCCTTATGTGCTCATATGTTGTTGGAAAAAGAGGACATTTCCTGTTCGGCTCTGTGGCATTCACTAATCACATACTTCAGGTTTCATGTCTGAGCCACTAATAAAAGCTTGTGAACCTCTGACTCGTGTGATTGCAGTCAGGAAATGTCTTTCTTAAACACGGATGGTGTTTGTTTTGGTCAAGCCAGAAAACAGAAATTCCCTCTAATTCCCTCCATAGATAACTTTTTTCTTTCCCATTGTCTAAGGATGTTGTCAAAATCCCTATGAGCGCTTGGTTCTGTAAGTGGCTGTTGAAAACATCTCTGAACAGCTTCACCCCTTCTCATTATCCAAAGTCTTGCACAAAGCTAGGAAGAAGCCTGGATCCCCCAAGTTTTCCCTTGCAGGGCAAAGTGGGAGAGTGGCTCAAATAAAGGGTATGGATTTTCCCCTCAGCCAGAGGTTGCTGTGCAACATGGCAGCAGGACCAACAGCCTGGGTTGTTAGCATGAAACTCCCAGCAAAGCTTGGAAAGTGAAATCCTGGTCACCAGGGACTTTTTACCAATAACTTCAGCAGACTGAGGATATCACCCCCCACCTTCTCCAGCAGTGCAAGACAGGGTCCTGCTGACCAGGTGCTTTACT
The DNA here is from genome assembly GCA_026770055.1 of Myrmophylax atrothorax. Classification (NCBI taxonomy): domain Eukaryota; kingdom Metazoa; phylum Chordata; class Aves; order Passeriformes; family Thamnophilidae; genus Myrmophylax; species Myrmophylax atrothorax. The sequence goes on from JAOXXN010000144.1 coordinate 35,860, forward strand.
CAGCACCTTCAGTTCAGGGTTGAAATCAATCATTTAGCTTTACATTCAGCTTTAGTACTTCCTTGAGATTTCCTGGAAAACCTTAGACGAGCAGATAGTGTCTACGTGATTTGTAACCCAGAAGAGGAACAGACACCTCTTTCCCATTGGAGTGGGAGAATATCACTGCAGCCCACCTCCCTGTGGGTATGGGAATCTGGGCAGCAGGGCCACTGCGGGGCAGCTTCACTTTGAAAAATATAAATAATATCCACACTGCAGGCCCTTGCTTAGATCTGTTCCTTGCCACTAGTGAGGCACTGCAGGCTCTGCAGAGCTGGTGCTGTGCTCAGAACTCCCAGGTCCAACCTGCTGCCTTTTCCTTTGGCACTTTGCACCATTATGGTATTTTACAGCTGGACTCCAGATGTACCCCACTCTAAGATCTTGCTTTAAGTATTCCCTGAAGGTATACACAGCTTCTCCAATTTTTCAATATTAATGAAAGTATTAGCATCATTATTTATTTGGTTGAAGTTCTCTCCCCAATGCACACATGTCTGAGCAGACACACATATATGAGCCAGGATTTTTTTCTCTTCTGAGAAGGGCAGCATCAACAATGTTCTCACCCCCTGATCCCACAAGAGGTTTAAGCAAAAATCACTAATTTAACTGAAGTTTTATTTAAGATACAAACTTCAAAAGGTTTTCTACTACCTTAATATGGTCAGTCGTGCCTTTCTGTTGATTGGACCAGAGTGAGAGAGACCAAGTGGTGGAATAGGAGGATCTAAAAGGATGATACATGGATTAAGAGAGCTTGGTCTAAGAGGAAGGTGTGTAACATGAAAGGCATGATTGAGACATTGGGCTGGAGCAGAGAGCTAGTTTGGACAGGAGACACCAGTCAAGATGGTGTTTCATAAGTGAAAACACATGCAAGGCTGTCTGGCAGCACACAGCACTGAGCTGTGTCCTCTGTGTTGTGTGGATGGGCAGCAGCTGAGGCTGCTTGACCTAGCTCAGTGGAAGAAAGATGGGAGCACTGTTCCTGGGAAGAGGAGCCTCTCAGGATCTCTCCTATTCCAGCTGCAGGGTAAGTCCCTCCTCCGGCCAGGGATTCAGTTTTTTTCCTTTCTTGCCCAGAAAGATAAGGATGTGAGCAGATCCCTCATTCCTGTTTGTGTAGAGTTTTCCAGGGGCTGCAGCAATCTTGATGTCCCTCCAGAGATGAGACAGTTGTCTGGCCAGGGGAGTGAGTATGGCTGATAATAAAACCCAAAGCTTCAGTGATCATCAGTAATGGTCCAATCTTTACTATGAGGAAACAGATTTCTGCATTTGCTGCCTTGGTGAATGCCAAGGTGTTATCTTTACAGATCAGAAAAAAGGTGATGAGAGCATGAATCTTTCCATTGCTTTTCCCCCTAGTTAAAAGGAGAGGCAGCTTGTATCCTCAGTTGTTTCTTTGATCATACCAAGTCAGGCAACTACTACAATAACAAAAAATGTCATTTCTTGCATGATAAATAGGGATGTTTCATCCTAGAAAGGATACTCAAGTGAAAACTTGCCGGTAAGATGACCCAGGCTTGCTACCTATCAAAGTCAAGCTCACTGGCAGGCCTCTCATGGATTTCAGAAATAATTTAAAAGCAGAGCAAAAGCTCAGCCTGTACCTGAGATTGTCAAAGCTGATGTTAACAGCAAAGCTGACAACTCCCTTATCTTAGAAAATCACTTGTGAGGGTTTTGCATTTTGTTGGAGTCTCCTCAGTGGTTTAGAAAAATAAATATAGATGTACTGAAGAGAAGAGGTTTGCTTAGGCAGCATCCTACGCTGCGTGGAGCCTTAGCATAAGATGATTCTTTTTGAGGTTTATGGACTTCTCCTGTGCACATAATGATGCCTGCAATGAAAAAAGAGTGCCTGGAAAGAGAGCAATAATAATCCAGTGTCTGGGAATGGTGGTCCAATAAGCAAAGTTAGCCCCACAAAGTGAGTCTTGGCAGGGTCACAATGTTATATTTCAGATGTGGAGGATGTTGGAGGGATAATAATGAGTAATGAGGGAAAATAATGAGTAGAAGGATAAAGTTTCACTTCATAAAGGCTTGTGGTGTCCTTGCTCACCTGTGAATGGATAACTCGCTTTTCTCTGATTAATTCTGGGTGTCTAAACGGCATGGTCAATGTGTGGTTTATTCTCAATAACCACACACTGGGAATCCCACCTAGGACAAAAGCAGCCAAGAATGACAGGGCAGCATCGCTGGTGATAACCACGGGACTGGCAGACCTCACCAGGTTTGAGGTCATGTTGGCATAAACCCAGCTGGACCCAGAGTGCAAAGAGACCCAGAAGTGTCTCCTACAAAACTAGATGGGTAACAGGAGGTACCAAAAAGATGCTAAAGTACTCAGGAATATTAAGACATATAACATTAAATGATAATATTGAAATGTAGTCTATTTATAAGAATAGCTCAAAACTTATCTCTGCAGTGTCAGAAATATGAGGAAACTGAAATTGCATGAAACTCCCTCAGGTTTGCTCTCATCTATAAATTCTTACCTTTGACTCAGCTGCCCAGACACTGTTTGGATTTTACATTGGTTTACCTTGTAATTGGGTGAAGCTCTGCAGTTTCAACTGAATTCAATCAAATCATCATTTATATGAACTCAGAAACTTATCATGAAAAACCTACTGGGAATTCACATGGCAGCCCAAAACCTAATAAAAAACTTCTCAGGAGAATTGTTGAAGTGGCATCTTGTACAGTTGCTCAGAGGAAAGTGTTAAATATCTGTGGTACTTATGACATGATCCAGCTATTGCATCCCTTGTCCCTGTCCCTGCCTCTGGCTCCCAGCAGTGCACATCACAGCAGTAATCGCTGCCTGCTCCAAACTGCTCTGTGAATTTCCTTAGCTTGCACTAAACTTGATCTATTTTTTCCCAAGCAGTGCAATAATTTAGTCTCCTGGGGAAAGGCTGCATGAGTAGCCTTGTGTTCATGTATAGAACTTACTTTTCCTTGAAAAGTTGTTTCTCTGCTCTGGTAAGTGCAAGTAGCACAGCAGGATGTTTACCTCCCAAAAGCCTCCTGCCTCCAGTTTTCCATGGCAAACCTGCCTCAGTTCTTCCCTGTCTTTGATTTCTGCCTGGCTTACTAATGGGTACAGGTTATCTAAAGACTCAAGAGAAAGGGAAATACGGCCAATGGCCCCAATTTGTGATTAAGTTTTTGAGTACCACTTTTCACTGGCTGTAGTTTGTCAGTAAGCAGTTGGTATTTAAATTGTACTGTTTGTTATTTGGTTGTACCTACAGAAGACTTTAGTCACCTGCTTTTTTTCTAAATTTAAATAATTTGAAAGATATCTCTGGGTCAAATATTGCTTTTGCGTTTGTACTCTGTATGGTGATAAAGCATTTCAGTATTTGCATTGCTTGCTTGCAGCTAATGCTGTGCCCCCAGAGGTTCTCTTAGCAGAAAGAGCATTTTCTGTAGAGGAGCCATATGTGTAGAAAAGATAAGATTTGCAATTGCATATTAAAAAAAAAAAAACAACATAGGTCAAATGAACATCTGATCTAACTCCTGTTCTCAGTGAGCTTCCCTGTGGCCAGGCTCAGCTCAGAGCATTTATGGAAGCATGGCACCCAGCACAGCACTGGTGGCTGAGCTGTTATTAAGCAATTAGTAGGAAATAACCCAGGTGAGAGACAAGGATCATAGGAAAATTATTGGAAGCTTATTTAGTACAGTAAGTTTTTCCAAGTTAACTTTTTCACTGGGTTACTGTGCCTGAAGGAACAGACTTTGTCACTGGTGCACGTTTCTCTGACAGTTTTAAATGAGCTGGTGAGTTTTATATTGGAAAAGTGCACTAAAAAGTTGCTGGTGCTCTGTTCTCATTCTTATTTTTCATGCTTGGACCCAAGCAGTTTAGGAGATGAGTGGTGGGTTCCCATCCATACAGGGGCTCCGACACCTAATGGAAAAGGATGGAAGTGCTCTGTGCCACCTCAGGAGTGGGATATGGGGCTGGAGTGGCCTCAGACAGTGGCTCAGTGCACTGCCCTGGGAGTTTCCAGCACGTCCCACCTGAGCACAGCAGATGTCACAGGGCTGTGACCTTGTGAAGGTTGAGGAGAGATCTGCTGGCAGCCTGGCTCTGGTATAACTGTGTCTGCATTTGGATTGCCCTGTCTTAAAATTACTGTTCCACGTGTCTCTGGTCAGAGGGGTTAATAGACTTAGAGAGATTTTTTGCATAGGAACTTACTGACTTCTGAATCAACTGAGCTGAGCTCCAGGGCCAGAGTTGCCTCAGCTGCCCATGGACATACCAGTTAGCATGAGGATTCATGTTGCTAAAGCCCTATGAATATTTGAGATTGTGAGGTGATAAGTTTGGCCAAAGTTTTCAGTCCACTTCATGAATTTGAATTACCCATGAAAAAGAACTGGAAACCAGAGGTCCAGTCCTCTTAGAGGATGTCTGGAAATTGTGACATCAAGGTTACTGGAGGACAGATTTATGTGTTTTTGTCATATGCCCCATTTCTCTTGTGCTGTTCCTTGGCCAGCTCATTTGCTGAGATCCTTCTGATTTAGGATATAGATTGTGCATTCTCCTCCCGGTCACTCCCCTGCTGACAGTGTCACGTTTTTTGAGAGAACACCTGGGAACACAAATCCATCAGGAATTTCAATAAGAGTGACTTGTTTGGCAAACAGTAGCTCTAAGTTTTGTATATCTACTTTCTTACAAATGCACATTTTTATGTGTATAAAAAGGCAATGCTTCTCTAGAGAGGTGTTCCTGTATCCTCTGTCTGAACTTCGTGCTCTGAAAGGGGCAGGATGAAATCTAAGCCCTTTTCAAGTGATGAGTGTCTTGCTGTTAACTGTTACTACTTCATTTCCACGCCTCTCTCCAGGCCAGTATGATGGTAACATGTTTATGGCACCTTCCCTAAGATCTGTTTCTCTGCTCTTTTCCATCTCAGGACATTAAATGCAGTGATGCTGCTGCTCATTCTGTCAGATGAGAAGTGATAGCTGTTTATTGATTTATTTATTTTTTTAATAAACTAAGGAAATGAGTGCTACAAGTTAATTAAGCTATGCAGTGATCAAGGAACTTGCGCTGCGTGCAAGTCATTTCTTGGCAAAGGGCTGGTCAAATTTAGCCTGAATTGCAGGGTTAATAAGGTTGCTGTTGACAACCTGGGATCCTTGGTGCTCTGTGCAGTGCCTGTTATCCACGGATGAGAATAGATGAAGAGGGATTCCCTTGAGAGTGGTCTGCAGCCTGCCAGAGACCTGCCAGAGACCTGCCTAGGTGATCCTATAGGAAATGCTGGAGAGGGATGTTTCTGTAGCCTGTTTATTTGCTGGTGCCTTAAGCTCCTAACCTAGGGTGCTTGTCTTGCTCTGTTTGGATTCTCCTTCCAGCCCCAGGTCCTAAACAATGGAACTGGCTCATGCCAAGGGAGGAGGCAGAGGTGCCCCTCTTGGTTACACTTACTGCTGTGGTCTGAACCTCAACCAGGGATGGTGAAGACCAGGGGACAAGTCCACATATGACGGAGGGGGTTCAAACCCCACTCTCCCAGCACCCTTTTTGGGTGACAGAGTGACCTCTGTAACTGTTGGGTGCTCTGGAGAAGGTTTCTTGGGACTGCTGGTGTTCACCTCCATGGCTGTGAGTGAGGCTGCCCAGGCTGAGCCTCTCAGGTGGGCAGAGGGCTCTGAGCTGCCCTGCTGGGATGCCATCAGCCTGCAACTAACACAGGGGCAAAACATAGGGCAGGAAGGAATTTCGTGTGTTTATTGAGGGCAGCTTTGAGAATAGTCACTCTGAATTCAAGCACTGTCTCCACCCACTGCTCTGGGCTGTCAACCCCTTTTGCTGGTCTAACAAGGGAAGGGTGTGTGCTGAGACAACTGCCAGACACTGTGCTCATCCCTCATGCTGATTTGAGGAAAGAAAAGTGTGTTATGGAGAGCTTCTTCCCTAATTCATTTTCAGCTAATGGGTAAAAATAGCTGGCACAGCTTGAAAAGTGCAGCACACGTAGTTCAGGAAAGTCTCAAGTCACAGTGGGGAGAGTTAAACTGCATTTAGTTAGTCTTGTTAATCTGATTTATTATAAGCAAAGGCACTCCAAGCAAAACAATCCCTTAGACTTTTGTAAGATATCTGCCAACTGTTTTGCGGAGGCATATGATAACATTTAAGAATATTAAAAAAGCATATATAATTGCCTCCTAGGAGAGGCATTGTGCAGTGGAAGTCAAGAGAGTAGAAAATGGCAGATTTGATGAATAACAGTAAAGCTGAACTCTCAGAAACAATATTAGGGAAGTGTGGTGTCTAAAGAATATTTTCACACTGACAAAACTTTACACAAATATTTAGGGAGTAAATCACTTGTTTTCAAGCTCAGTGTCAGAAGTTATCCAGCAAGAGACTTCTCACTTTCTTGAGGAGAAGTATTGGACCTTGCCACCCAAGTTTTGTACTCTAGGTAGTTAGATCAGATCTTAATAATAAAGCTAGGGGAGAGGATTTCACCACTGGAAGTATTTTATTTTATTTTATTTTATTTTATTTTATTTTATTTTATTTTATTTTATTTTATTTTTTATTTTTATTTTATTTTTATTTTATTTTTATTTTATTTTATTTTAATATTTTATTTTATTTTATTTTTTTATTTGTAAAATTCCACTTGATCCCGAAATTTGACAAAATTTTAATTTAACATTAAAAAGTATTGTAATCAGGATACTAAAAAAAAGTAAATGTATGTATCTTGGAAGGACAATATGTAGAATATTAGTCTGGAATGGGAAGAAACATAAACTTTCTGAGTGTCTATCTGTGCTATCTGTGGGATGCAGCTGTTGTGTTCCGCCCTGCTGCAGCCCCATCCTGGGGCTTTACTTTTGGCCTGATGGCAGCAGGAGTCCTTGGGACACTACTGTAGTGGGAGCCCAGCTATTAAGTGAATTAAAAAGATCTACCACATATGAAATGGGAGATGTCTGAGGTCTTTCCTTCTAGCTGTTTGCCCAAAGAGAGGGTCTGTGGAAAAATTTCCTTCACCTGACATCAGATCAATTTTCCCAGGACTTAATATATGCAGTTTCTCACCCATTAACTTTCAGAGAGTCTGTTTAACGCTGTGGGTTTGGCACTCGCTAATTCTTCAAAGGCCTTGAAACTAAATAGGCTACTCTATCAGTGACATGTAGAACTGCTAGAAAGATGGATGTGTTAAAGCCCTACAGCATCCAGACACTGTAGTGTAGCTGTCAAGTAGCTCTTGGAGAAGGTAGCAGGGCTGCGTGGGTGGAAAACCTATTACCGTGGGAGCAAAGTGCCCTGTGGGGGTCCTGCAGACCTTCAGGGGCTGTCAGCCTGATGCTGGAGAAAGATTTGTCCTAGAAACCCTTTCCCATCTTTAGCTGGGAGGGTTTCAGGTAGAACACGCTCCTGACTGGCAGGATGAGGGCTGGGCGCTGCCAAGCCTGACCCCAGAGCTCCCTTGCACTGCACAGTGTAGGGACCTCAGACCCCCTGTCCAGCTTTTTCATCTGTGGCAAAGTGGCCAGTCCCAGAGTGATGATTTTCATTTTCACCTTGAGAAAGCTGCTACTCAAGGTTGAGATAGTTGTGTGTGGGTTTTGGTTTTGTGGTTTTCCTTCATTTGTTTGTTTGTTTAAAATACAAGCTTCTCTTCCTTTTATTCTCATATTAACTCCACAACCTTTTTCTGGGGCTGAGGGATCTGGACCTTACAAACACCGGTTTTACTTGATAATGCTTTGAAGATCATAATGTTAAGAAACACATAAAACTAGGATTTCTGTGTTACTTTAAAGATCTATAAGGAAAAAGAAAGGTAGTGAAGAAAAGTTCTTAGATTGGATTCTATGACTTGATAACACCACCAACCTCTGTGACTTCTATCATGGGTTAATATTTTTACACCAAGTTAAAACCATGCAGTTCACACAGTATAATCCAAAAGTCATTATAGAGGAGGATAAATCTAACTTCCAACCTTTAATTTAAAAGGAAAAAAAATGTCCTGCGGGGAGTTTAATCGTACTGTGCTAATCACTTTCATTATCACCGATACAAGCACAAGACTTTGCAAAGTTCTCTAAAGAGCAACTTGGGGATGTGGTGCCATCAGCTTTTACAGTTTCAGGTTGCTTTTTTGCAGCCCCTGTGAATATGCTCCGTATCTTGGCTCTTTGGGGATGCAACTCACGCTTTATTTCTTCCTCCCTCTAAAAGCAGAGCGCTCTTCCAGGAATTGCCTTAATGACAAAACCTCGGAGGATCCACCAGAGTGAGAATTTTGAGGATTCTATAAAAATTTAACAGGGTTCCACGGAAATGGTTCGAAAACCCCCAGATAATTGGACTCTGTCTGTGGGGGGTTTAGTCATCCAAAATAGGTCTCTTGTGGGGATGTAAATCTCTTAAACTCTACTGAATGTTTTCCTGTGAAGTGTAGTTTTTCCTGTTGAGATCCTGAAGTTCTGCACTGTTCCACATAAAAAGAAACACAAGTATTTTTTTTCATGATCTCCTTGGCCCTTTCAGACTCAGGATGCTCTGAACACTGGATTTGTCAGCAGAAGGCTCTTTTCAATTTTGTTCTATTTCCCTAAACGAGACAATTCCAAGAGCTGCTGTACCAGGAACCCTGCACTGAGCCCCAGAGTCACACATGACATGCTGGAGATGAGGCTGCCTTCCAACACCCAGTACTCAGTACTACATTTCAAGTGGTATCTAAATTCTCTTTTCTGCTAAAGCTTGGAGAATTAAGACTTTCAGAAATGGTTATTCTCATGTCAGTGGGGATCCACATTCCCATACAGACAGGGAATCTAAGGCAGGACACAGTGATGCTCAGCTCTGCAGGACTTGGTTGCTGAGGCTGCATCCTCAACAGGTACAAGCAAGGCTAGCCCTGTGAGGCAGGGATGATGGCTAAAACCAGACCTCTGTAAATTTTAGGACTATATGGAGCATCACTCAGAGGAGCAACACTAGAAATATTTAAATGCTCTGCAAAAGCTGAATTTAGTACTGTGTTATTGTGGTTTTTGCTTTTTCTTTTTTTCTTAAACCCCATTTGGGGCCAGTCTCCTCGCTGGTGTGCATCGCTCTGACTTTGTGAAGCTGCACTAATTGAGAGCAGCGGAGGATCTGTCTCTCTTGTGTTACGTTTAAAATATTCATACAATTAAACAGTGCTTTGAAGTGCTCTGGAGCAAGATGCACTCTGCTTTACTTTGGGTGGTCAGGAGATGAAAATGGAAATGTTTTAATTGGATTTGGTCCTAAGAAACTGTGCCATGTCCTTGTTGGAATTTCCTTGCTAAGCAATACTATACCTTCTCCTTGCAGCTCAGAGCAGTTGGCCCTGTGCTGAGGGGACCATGATAAATGGTTAATTTTAATCATCTCTACTTTGGAGTGAATTAGGAAGGAGGGGCATGTTTTATTCACTGAGCTGTATTACTCCTCAGAGGAGGATTTGAACCAAGGAAAGGACTCAAATGCATCTTGGCTGTAGGACAGGTTTGGATTTGTTTGTTTGTTTGGGGGGTTTTATTTTTGTTCTGTTTTTTACTCCAACTTCTTGCAGCTACTGCATAATGAGGTGCCATTTTCTGATATGCACTATCTAAAGGTCAGAGAAAGCCTTGCTGCTATAAAGTAATGGCTTTTATGCACTTCCAGAGTGTCTGTGCACAAGAATTTCCTCTCTTCAACCTGAGCTGCAGCCCAGGTGCAGCAGGAGCTGTGTGCAGGGAGCTGGGGCTGCAGCACGTCCCTGCCACGACTGTGCCTCTCAAAAAACTGCCAGCACTGGTGACATAGTGTTGAATTTTAAAATTCACTGTGCTTGTGGATGGGTCTTTTTGACATACTCATCTCATTTCAGATTAATTTACAAATCATTCTGTCTGTTTTCACAAAGCTTTCACTCAGTTATCACATTCCCAAGCTTTGTTGGGTAACATTTGTTGGCGATATACCTCCAGCACAGCAAGAAAATAACAGCAGATGAAACGTATGTAGATTTCCCTCTTTGACAACAGCAAACACTGATGCTTTTCACAAAAGGCTTTTTTTTCTTCTGGAATCCTAAAAAATTACATCTCTCTGTGTATATATTGAAATAGTATGAGTGTGTGTATACATAAGTAAAATTACATATTATGTGCTTATATATATGTTAACCACTTGGTGATGTTTCTGAAAGTTTAGCTGACATTGTAATCACAAGAAGTTTACTTCCTCAAAAGTTTAAACTGAAAATCTGCAGGGAACATTAAATCCACTGACTTTAGTCACCAAATGAACTTGCCCCTCAAATGTCTATTTCTGTGACACTCTCCTTCCACTGCAGGTCTATTTTCTGATTTTATTTCCATCTTTCATCTTCCAACTGCTTATCTGTCCTTCCAGATTCATTACCTCTCCTTTCCTTTCTCCTTACTTCCTTTCTTCTCCTGCTGTGTTCCCATTTCTAATGATTTATTTTCTGCTTTATTTTATAATGTTTATATCTGCAGAATGAACTGGTTTTATAACCCCCCAAAATGAGTACTATAATTTATTTTCCTCGCAAAGTTAGTGCTCATTGCTGCTGAGCAGCCTCTCGCTAGTAGTGATGCACACCCTGATACTGATGCCAGGTGACTCCACTGTGGTTCAAGCCACAGGTTTTGGCTGTATCAGAGTCAGGAGTGGAAGTTGCCTGAGGCAAAGTGACCAGGCTGGGGGAGCAACTTTAATAGCTATTCTGAATCAGACCAGACGAGCTCTGTCCCCAGCTCATTCCTTAAAGAAGATGCTTAAACAAGAGTATGAGCTGGGGAGCATGCAGAGCAGCACTTCACTAAGCATTCAGCTCTCTTCTTCTTGCTGTAGTTTACAGCAATCAGAATTTGGTGACTTCCTAAGCAGAAATTACATCTTGATATCCCATTTAATAGCAGTTGCTTGGTCCTGTCTTTTATAGATTTGTCTAATCTGTCCATGAATTTATTTATCTGACGATCTCCATAATCCCATGGAAAAGTCCCTCACTTATGCATGGAAGGGGAAAAAATATTTCATCCTGTTTGTTGTAAACCTGTGTCCTGATCATTTTGCTGGGTACCTCTAAGTTCTCAAAGTGTGGAATAAATCCAGGAACATGCAGAGCTGGGTTTATAGTGGGTTATGAGTCTCAGTTCAATGTCAGAAATCTTTATCCTCCTCAAGGCAGAAACACCTCGCTGCAAGCTGAAAACTGAAGTCCATAAATGCATAAGCATTAGTGAGGGGGTGCATGAGGACTGCAGAAGGTGCATAAATCATTCAGAGTATTTTTAAATAATAGCGTGTCTCACTACATTCATCTCCCCAGAGTTTATTCCTCAACCCCTCAGTACATTTTGACATTCAGAGTTAATCATACCTTCCAGTCAAAACATGCAGCACAGAACTGTCTGGGAAGAAAGCTGCAGCTCCCTGGAGCCCAGACTGTGGATCGATAGGGCCCAGGCAGAGCCAAGGCTGGGCTGATGTTGGAGATTATGGCACTTAAATGGTACCACCTTTGCAGCAACCCCTGGGAAATCCCAGCAGCAACACGGCTGCTTGCCTGGTTATCCCTGCCCCTGATGGGACCAGCTTGATGCTGGGCTGTGTGTTTCTGCTTTTCTCTCCCTCTGTTTTAGCACAGTTACTCTGGTCACTGAGCAGAGGATAGGAAGTGGGTGTGCATGGTGATCCAGTGGACTTGAGTGACCACTCCACCCTGACTACTGGCCTGGGATTTTTGGGATTGCTTTCTTAACTGGGTGTGTGCAGTGAGAACTGTTATCTAAATGCAAATGCAGAAACATTTAGAAGCCAGAAGGAAGGGATGCTGGATCCAGACACTGCCTTCAGGAACACCATGTGATTCCCAGTGGTCTTTACATGGGTTTTATCAGAGGACAGGTTTGCCCAGTTTGACCAACCACCTCCCAGCCACTGTGACATGGTTTGATGGCAGAGGCATAATGTGCATCTCCCATTTGATTATCCATCAACACTGAGCTTTGCTGCCAGTGGCATGAAAGAGAGACAGTGGGAAGAGCGGCAGGAGGCAAACAGCACACTCATTTTCAATTTAGCCATAAAGAAGAAACAGAAAGAGAGGGATGATGAGGAGCCCTGCCGTGCTTTGCAGAAAGGAACATCTTTTTCAATTATCCATGTCTGTTTTGTGTAAAGTATCAGGTGCCCCAGTACATGGTCCCCAATATCCCACTTATGTCAACATAGATCAGCGTAATGCACAGAAATGTTTCCTGATAGGAACAGCTTGTTCAACACAGTAGATAATTGCTAGGTGCTCCATCCAACCCACAAACCAGACTCTGGGAAGTCTTAATACTTTGCCTGTGACCCTTGGGAGTGATTTTAAAACCCAGAATTTCCTTTATCTCCTCCTACAATTTAGGAATAAGAATTACTTTCAGGAGTGATTATGGCTAGAGATCCACTCTGTGAAGTCTCTGTGAAGAGACTTGCAAGGAAAACACCAAAGGTGGGCGACCACCTCAGAAATCCGAGATTAAAAAAGGAAAATCTGTGTATGTGACAGCATATAAAAACATTTTAATTAGAATTGCTCTCTGCCCTCTGTAGTCCTGCTCTGACACAAACCTGCAGGTTTGACAGACAGCAATTTCCTTCTGGCAAAGAAAGCCCTGCAGAGAAGAGCACGCTGAAAGCTTCATAATATAGCAGTTTCTGGCAGAGACAAACCCTTTTTTCCCAGTGTTGCCTCTCGATTATATTGGTATATACTGCAAAATAAGATAAAAAGTCCTCTTAGCATCAAGGACACTATCTCCCTAGCAATTCAGTACTTACCAGCCTGAGAAGCAAGACCAGATGTGCTTTGTTGCTCTTGAAGCACCAAAAAAAGCACTGACTGCAGGGTTATTAGCTTAGGAAAGTTGTCCATCCACTGAGAACCATAAATAATCCATGACAGCCTCTCTGCCTGACTCCACATCCAATCTTCCCTCCTTATGCTGATTCTCAGCCAGATGAGATTCTCCTCCTCACAGCTGTCCAGCTGATTATTTTGGGCAAAGGTGTGATGAACTCAGCTGGAACCACCTGCTGCCTCTTTGGTCCTTGTTAGCTCCACACAGCTCTTGGAACAAGACTGGGCCATTGTTTCTGGGAGCAAGTAAGGCTGGAGGGACCTGATTATAGTCAGAGAGTACTACTATCTTCCTGAGGATGACAGCCAGAGATGTGGGCACTGATGCATGTTGGTAGAAGAGCTCAGCATTGCATCAGTGTGGGTACAGGCTGGCTGTAGTTGTGAACTTGCAGCAAATGGGGTAAATATCCCTAGGTACATGCACTTTGGTACTCAGGAAGAAGTTCCTGCCAGCTGATGACTCAGGTTTTGGGTGGTTTTTCACTGCCTGGTGGGCCTGAAGATGGGCATCTCCCACCTGCTGCAGGAGTATTGGTCCCACTCCAAGCTGCATCTCCAGCTCTGGTTTCTGGGTGCTGGTAATAACTTACTTACTGAACTCAAAGGGATGAATGATGCAGAAGGGGGAAAAAGGGAAATACCATGGTTTGGTAAGAGGATGTACCCACATGAATTGCTGCTCAACTCTGGTAAAACTGTGATACTAGAAATAACCTGATTGTTTCTATCTGAATTTCAATTCTTTTTTTCATGCCTAATGCTCAGACCTGGCCTTTTCTTTCCTCCATACATATGCTTCTGTCCAGATGGCAGAAAGGCTGCTTGCATGTTAGCAACATGCCTGTTGCACTGGGAGAAAGTACCTCTTTACACTTAATTGCCTTCAATGAAGAGAACTGGCCAAGTGGGCAGAAACAGCTTCAGCCTTTGCTGTGCCTCCCTGATCTTCTACTTAATGTGAGAGACTTATAAAGGTTGCTGTGAAAAGGAAGAAAATAATCTTTTCTTCTCTCCAGGATAAAGTAATGGCTTAAACTTCAGCAAGGAAGATTCAGACTAAGTAGGAGGTAAAACCTTCTAATGGCAAGGATGAGGGCTTCCTGGGGAGGCTGTAGGGATTCCACAGCTGGAGGCCTTCAGGAAGAGGCTGGATAAATATTTATCAAAAGTGCCATAGCCATGGTTGAGCTTTCACAGGAGAAAGGACTAGAGAGAGTAAATTGCTGAGATCCTAAGGTTCTTTTGAGCCTTTTGATTCTATGAAGCAGACATTAAAACTGTCATTCTAATAAATAAATAAATAGAATCTTCCATTTCTGCTATTCATGCTGCTGCTGTAGGGCACAGAGTCAGGATAGGAATTACCTGTGCCAGGAAATGTGAACTGAGCAGAACAGAACAGGACAGAATATGCTTTTCCAGCTGGTAGAAGTCAGAGTTGCGATGTTACACGTTGGATCAGCTGCAGTTTCTTAATGTATTTACTGTCAGTTCTGAACCCAGCAATAGGACACTAAAAGGGAACAGAAGTTCTGATCTTTGTGTTCATGCATATCTTTTTCTGATGTTATCTTAACTTTCTGAGATGGTTAAAGCCATCCTTAGGAAACACAGTTGGCAGTTATTTTTTGAATGTACCTTTTGCTTCTCTTTGCATTCAAAACCTCCTGCTTTGGTTATTATAAGTCCTACATGCACCCCCTTGGTCTGCTCACACTGTACTTGTCACTACTGCCCCATTTTTTATTTTGCATGGGCAGTTCATGTGCTTTGCCTGGCCAATAAATCTGAGGCTGATGACAGTATCAAAGCCACAAAATATTCTTCTGTTATCATCATGGAAAAATGGCTGCTAGCTGGAAGGAACCCATTGGGCTGCCTCAGGAGCAACCAGAGATGTACCCTTGACATCTCTGTCAGTCTCCCTGTTCTGGGAGGGCACAGCCTGAAGCTGGCCCAGCACATGTTTCTGGAACTCTCTGAGGCAGCTGGATCATCTGCTGCCTGTGGGGGAAGGAGATAAACCTCTGCTACTTACAGGGAGAGCAATCACTGGAGCAGGAGGGAGATGTTTATTTTCCTCCACAACCTGGTATCTGAGGTGTGGATGGCAGGATAACAATGCACCCCACAGTACAGGCAGCCCAAATTCCATACTCCCTGAGGACTCCTACCTATGAATGTATGAGGTGTTTTATTTTCAGAGAGTTGGCACAAAAGGAGCCTGTGGAAATTCACTTAGCAATTGGCACTTGTTTTTGGCCATGGCTGTTACCATAGCAGGTGAGGCTGCTATGACCCTAAGACCATCCATCTTCTTGAACAGAGAGGATGCTGTGAGCACAGGGTGAGGTAACGGGTTTTTTCCATTATTTTGCCATGGTCCCAGCTGCTCACCAATGTCTGTCTCTCATCTCACTTGATTTGGAGCCAACTGCTTCTCATCTGGATCTTATTTCACCTGGAGAATGGCACTTTCTGGGTAAATTTGTGTTACTCACAGGTCTGGGAAGAAGAGAGGAGCACTTTGTGGTCAGCAGAGTGCTGGAAACCTGTAAGGCTTTGCAAATTTTTCTTTAAACTGACAGACCACTCATGCAGATGTTGTCATTGCTGTAGGTCATGAATGTATCACATGTCGGATTAGGTGTAAGTCTGCCAGGGATACTGATTTGGGACTGAAATAAGGGTAGTTTTCTGGGCTTGACTGTGTACCTGTGTGCAGAATCCACTAACAGGGAAAAATGGGTAGTGCAAAATAATTGAGGGCAATGAACTGCTGCTTTCTGAGGAGAGACTGGAGCTCCCTGTTGGGAGAGAAGAGAGCATGGGGGAATACAACTGACCTACACAAAATCACAGATCCAGATGCTGTTGGACTTAGAACTCTGATTCCCCACATCCAGCAGCATGAGGGAACAGCTGATGTGGGAGATGGGTTCCAGGGAGATGTTCTCTTGCTTTTGTGACCAGGAGTGGTAGTGCTGTGCTTGCCTGCACGGTGGCAGCCACTGAAGCTTTGCAGAGAGAGGGAAAGAAATTGCCTACTTTGTCAGCGAAACAGGAAAATCCAAAGTGGTACAGTACTGGCCCAGATGAGAACACTGGGCCAGCACCTGACAAAACCAGTATGGTTTGCATTGGGTGGATGTGGGGGGGGAAAAAAAAAAAAAAAGAGAACAAAAATTTCTAGGAGAGAAGCCTCCAAACTTTGTTGTGTTCATCTGATAGCTAGTGCTGGAGGATAAATGTGTATAAACATAACTTCATTAATGAGGTAGGTGGATGCCATAACTGATGTGACAAGGAATGCAAGCTTAAACCTTTCACTGTGGCCGTGTATGGTAGGTCTGTGCCCACATAGCCAGTGATCAGTGTTCATCAGTGTCCTGAATCTGTTCTTAATTTCACACTGTAGACAGACAAGGAGACCATCAGCTTTTCTTCAGCACTTATTGAATTAATGTGCCACCAATACCATGTTACTGCCAGCGAATGCCTTTCACACAGGCAGCAGCACCATCACTTCAGTGGAAAAACCTACAGCTTCAGGGTGGGGATGTGTTGCATAGTTCTCCTGCTTTAATATTCACTCCCTGAATTGCTCTCTTGGATGTGTTAATTCCACAAGCTTTTGTCTGCTGTTCTGCTTTCCTCTCACAAAGCCAGGAAAGAATAAATAGCAGTGTAATGCAATGTGAGACAGTATAAATGCCCTCCAAAGAACAACTGCTGAGACTGTTGACATGAGAGTTTGTAAGAGAAACAAAGGAAAATATGCTGATTCTGCTGGTTTGCTGCCTAACTCGTGCTGTGCCTGACTAAATGTTATGTCAGAGCTCCATTGCTCATGGTTTTTCAATGTTTTGCTGAGGAATAAGTATCATTGTTTAAGTTATGCTGTTAAATCTCAGGTTGCAGGGTAGGAGGACTCACCCTCTTCTACCAACCATCTGTCTAAACACACTTTTATGAAGTACCCATATTAGGTGAGAAATCTTACTTTGTTTCACAATATTCTGTAATTACTAAGCAGAGGAGAGAGACACACAAACCACCCCTGACTGCAGCACAGGGGCACCACCACCCACCTGCCTGTCAGTGCTCCTCAGCATTGCCTGGAGTGGGGGACAGGAAGGAGCTGCCAGATGGAGGCACC
>JAOXXN010000150.1:15043-25694 GCA_026770055.1 Myrmophylax atrothorax
AACCCCACTGTGTTTGTGCCCCAGGGGGCTGGGTTACACTGCTGGGTTTTGTGGGTTAAACCCAATTTCTCTTTGTGCCATTGCATTTATTGTAATATTGTTATCAAATTGTAACTCTGACATAATCTCTTTTGTGTTGTGTTCATTTCTCCTGCCTCTTTACCTTTAAACCAGCACAGTAGGTAGGGCTGAGGCACATCTGAATTCATTTCATCTAACTTAGGGCAGGAGATGAGGAGATGACCAGATGGCAGAATCTTCTTGATTTTGTCTGAATAGACATCCAGATCTTCCAACCTCAGACTGTGAGCCAGGTTGTTATTAGCCTCCTTCTGGCTGGTAATGAGCTGAGGATGAGGCAGACTGTCACATAAGCTCCCAAAATTGGAGGAATCTCATCTAGAAGGGAACATCCAACAACTCTATATCTGTGAGCACCCTCCTGCTTCTTTGCTCCTCTTGGGATAAGTGTTGGTGAGTAACACAGTTACATGCCCCTGCATGGCAGAGGAGGCTCCTGGAGCCACTGTATTTGCCCTTGTCTGATCAATAACCAGAGAAAATATACATTACCAATGTCACTTGGGGACTGGGAAAGTGAGAATCTTTGTATTGGGATCATCTGCTTGGGAAGACGTCAGAGACAGGCAGATGCTGCAGCTCTTGTCATTGCTTGATATTAATTCTGAGACAGGAACTCTCCAGCATTCCCTCCAGGATGTATCTTATCTTTTCAGCATATCCTTTCAGTTCCAAACCTTCTGTGTGGTCACAGAAAGCACCCAGAAAGCATCAGGTTTATTCTGGAAAGCACCAAGCTCTAGAGACCCCTGCTCTCCAGGTGGGAGATTCTGCTACAGAATACAGGCATTTTGCAGAGGATACTTGTACAAAACAAGAAGATGACCTTAAAAGTTTGGATTCCAAACCTTATGCTGCTCATGTGAAATATGTGGTAAAATGCTTGTCTGGACAGAGCTCTGCATGAAGCCAACGGCTCTGGATTATGTTTGAACCTTCAGGATTTGTCCTGTGAATAAATGAGCTGAGTAACACAATCCCTTATAATGATTCTCCCTTGTAAACCATAATAACAACTGTGGATTATAATTAGCTGGAAAGGATGAAAATTGATTACAATCAGCTTGGATACATGAATATTAAATCCTAAAAGGAGAGTGAGGAGTAGTGACCTCCTGCAACTAATCCTGTTTAAGTATAAGAGAAGGAGGTCTAGTGTATGGGCTCCTTCAGGGGCTGCTTTCCCCCCCCTCTAGTTTAAAAATAAACAGGGCAGAGGGAAAGATGTGATGAGAAGGCAAATTTCCCTTTCCTGCATTTGCCAGAATAACTATTCTGAGAAATTAACAAAAGGATGCTAACTCCAAGCAACCACAGACTGCAAAAATATACAATAAACCTCGAGCATGGTCTTGAGGCAGCACTGATTAAAAGATTAGGTTTCTGCATGCACAGCTACGATAAGTTACAATAAAATAGAAAGCTGAAAGACTTTACCATTCCACGGCGCTTGCACTGAGAGTTGTGCCTTCAGGAGGAAAAGAAGCCCAGCGGCCGCTGTGGCTGCACTGAAGCTCTTGGCTGACATCTCAAGGAAAGGCTTAGAATATTCCAACAGCCCAGGAGTTTCTCTGCTCTCTGAAGAAATTCCCCTGTGGACATGTGGCAGGCAGCAGAATGCACCCAAACAGAGCTCCTGCTAAGGAGCTTTGCCCTGCTCTCCCCTTTTCTCTCTCCTTGCCTTCAGGACTGCTTTTTATAAAGCTCTGAGACTCAACCCCAAACAAATGATGTAATCAGACCTGCCTCTGGGTTCCAACACCCCCAGAAAACTTTGCTACCTCAGTTTGAGGGAGGTCCTCACAGGGTAGGCTCCAGCCCTCAGAGAGGGGAATTTAAATGTGGAACTTGAGAAATTCTGCAGCGGAGGCTCAAATGCTTATAAATGGTGTGCTCTTGTGGGCCATAGCACAGTAGAGCCTTTCTAGCCTGGTCCAGAGTGTCTCCCTCAGCTTCCAATTTTGGCTCAGTCTGGTGTGGCATAATGGCCCACAGTGAGGTCTGCATGGAGGGAGAGAAATGAGACACTGTGTGGGACTGGGAATAACTCCCAGGGACCATGGGCACATCCCAGGAAAACCAGCCAGACTGTCAGAAAGGGATTTTTTTTTTTTAAGCTGGAAGCCCTTGGAACCAGGAGAACACATGAACAAGGGAGAAGTGAAAATTCATAAAGGAACAGCCCCAGAAGAGATTGTCATGGTCAAGACATGAATGCAGGGGAGTAAAGAGGAGTACGGGTATAAGTTCACCCTCTTCTGAAGGTGACTGAGGAATAACTTCTTAAACTGAGTGTACCATGGGTGGCTGAGGTGGCATTGAAGAGACTATTTATTTCAGCTGAGAGCATTATCATTTATAATTGTTATTAACTGCTTACTACATCTCAGTAACAACTTTGTAGCATGTATTAGCATTGAGTGGTAAAACTTTATTTTCAGCATCTTTGCTTACCAACTACTGTTTAATTTTTTGATGTTATTAGACTTGGTTTTTTTCCTACCATCATTTCTGAGACTGATGGAGGGAAAGGGAAGTGGAAGGCTCACTTCTGCCTAGATCCCAGGCAAAGCATGACTCTTTGCTGTGGCTGCAGGTCCTCCCCAGCCCTCTCCTCCCAGCCCAGCTGAAGGGAGGCTGCAGGGAGCAGCAGCAGCTGAGGGATGTCTTGTAGCCTCTCAGAAAGCAGCTGTGCTTGACTACACCTCTGGTCCTTCTCAGCCTTCGGTGAACCTACACGGTAATTCTGCTTGTTCAGCCAGGTGTAATCAAGAGGAAGAGGGTGTAGGCTACAGGGGAAAATGTTTTGAGCATGACTTTTCAGGTGCCATTGTTCAAAAGAGAGGGACATTGTGTCCGATGTTTGCAGAGAAGGCCCTGCTGAGTGTGTGGAACCCTGTGGGCTGCCAGCACACAGCTCTTGGTGCGTCTAGGACCTTCCCAGACCTGATGGAGGCTGGGAAGTATAATTTTATGGGTTTCTTTAGCATGAATGTGTTTGTGATCAGGCTTCCCAGTTGTCTGACAAGCTGCTGAGGCTGCTTTTAAAGCTGAGAATCACCCCCTCTAGAGAGGCCATGTGTAGGAGGGCAGGGTTTTCTTATCTCCTGCCTTCAGCTTCTCTGCCAGTGTTCTTGGAATGTTATCCATGACAAAGTATGCTCTGATTTTTAGAATGTCCCCGAGAATTTTTGCATTTTCACAATCTACACTTCTGCAACAGCAGAAACGAGTTTGGCTCCACACCTATGAGAGAAATTTCAGGCTGTGCTTGTGCTTTCAAAGCTGGCTGGAGGTGCTGGGATGGGACTGGGAGGGCACTGGGAAGCACTGTGAAGGACTGGAAGGGACTGAGACGGACAGGGAAAGACTGGGAGGGCACTGGGAGGGCACTGGGAGGCACTGTGAAGGACTGGGAGGCACTGGGAGGGACTGGGAAGTGCTGGGATGGGACTGGGAGGGCACTGGGAGGGACTGGAAGGTGCTGGGATGGGACTGGGAGAGACTGGGAGGGATTGGGAGGTGCTGGGATGGGACTGGGAGGCACTGGGAGGGATTGGAAGGGACTGGGAGGGGCTGGGATGGGACTGGGAGGGGCTGGGATGGGACTGGGAGAGACTGGGATGTGCTGGGATGGGACTGGGAGGCACTGGGAGGGATTGGAAGGGACTAGGAGGGATTGGAGGGGACTGGGAGGTGCTGGGATGGGACTGGGATGGACTGGGAGACACTACAGAAACCTCTTTGCTTCCAAAATACAAGCTAGAGAAAAAGACAAAAAAAAAGGCTCCCTGACCAAGTTGACTGCCTATATTCTCCACAAACTGCTTAGGGCTTGCCGGTTTATTCTAGCTTTCAGAAATTTTAGGTTGTTAGCAGTTGGTTTTCATCTCAGCACTAGGCAGGGTTTTCATGGATTGGTGTGATTTAGGAGAACCCCCAAATCCGGGATTGGATCCCCAGTGTGAAAGGTCAGGTTGAATTCTGTGTTGTGGGTTTATCCATTTTTAACTCACACCTGCTGCCAAGGCAGTGGTAATGCAGGACTGATGTGATGGTAGGAAGTGCACAGGAGAAGTTGAAGGTGAATGGAGGAGATGAAGCTTTGTCATCAGAGAATGTATTTGGAGTTTGCACTTGCAAATTCTGTGATGAGTTGACTGACCACCCTCACCTCTTTTCCTGCTGTGTTTAGCTTCAAAGATGAAGTTGTGTTAAAACACAAAATAAGGCTCTGATGTGAGCAGTGTCAAAGCTCAGAGGAGATGCTGACACTGCATTTCTTTTTTAGCAAACATATGGGTAAGTGGCCACACCAGAGTGTGGAGCCCTTGTCTGTGTTTGAAATGTTAGTGCACACTGCCATGGAGTTCGTTCTCTTGGAGTCTCTAGCTGTGTAGATAAAACACAGTGTGCAGAGCATCAGTATTTGTTGTCTTCTTTTTGACACTAATTCCCCCAGAAAAGACACTCTATTGTTCAAGTGGCCATTTCCAGATAATGGCATTTTTATGAGTGGCATTTGTATCGCAGTTAAGTTCCTTCTTTCTCTGACATCATCTTCCTTCAGGCCTTTCAGTCTCTCAAAACTGCATCTCTAAATTACTGCACAATGCAGGAAGTTGTTCACCATCTTTGCTTATGAAAGATCACACAGTTAGTTGTTTGACAAGCAGGTGAAGCTGAGAGTAGTTAATCCTGGTAGTCCCTCTGTGCCTTTCACAGCCAAACCTGAGCACTGGGAATACCTTCCTGCAATCCTGAGCGAAAACCATAGGACTCTCCTGCACCAGTTGGCTCCAGGCACAGGACTGGTCACAAGTGCTTCCTACAGGTGATCCAAGACTGGCAGAAGCAATTTGTGATAGTCAAGTTCTTTTTTATGACAACAGACAGCTGCCAAACCACTTGTTACACTTTAATGAGAAAGTCAGATGCACAAAATAACATGCTGAGGGTTCCTAAAGAGTGAGGGGAGGAGGGAAACAGTAGGACTGGTGGATGCAATAAGAGATGGGAATGCTGGACTGCATCCTGTTAATCATCACCTATGGCTGTCCCAGCTCTGCCTTCCCTCCTGGAGTGAGGGCCTGCACCTCACTTATGTTTGGCTGTAGGGTCATATGTGAGAGAGCTGGAGGCATCTGTACCCTGTTAAACTCAGGAGAGACTAACCCAAAGCCCTGGATCTACAAATCTCCACTTCAGGAGCTGAATTCTGGTCTTGGTAGGTGAGGAAGAATCAGGTAGGCAAGAGCTGGAGACAGAGCAGCAGCCATGGGATACTTCTCTTGAAAATCCCCATCTCACAAGATGAGAGGGCTGTTTTCTGCCTTCTGAGCTTGGGTCCTGTGGCTTCGTGTTGCATAGATCTGTGTGCGTCTGTCTGCAGTTCAGGGCCACACTTCCCTACAAATGAGACCCAGAAGCACTCCAGTGGGGACAAAGAGAGTTTTAGTGGGGTCTCACAAATTCATGTTGAGTCTTGCAACTCCTTTTGAGTCTTTCAACTTCTTTTTCCAGTGACAAATCATTAGCCAGCGATGTTCTGCACTGTTCCAGAACTCAAGTCTCGCTGCCATCAGTTGACTCTTCAAAAGGCATTTGGAAAGTGGGAACCAAGGATGTGTGCTGGTTTGGACTGGGATAGAGTTAATTTTCTTCACAGCAGCTACTACAGGGCTGTGTTTTGGATTTGTGCTGATGGCAGAGCTGACAACTCAGGGATGTCTCAGTTACTGCAGAGCAGGGATAAGGGGACAGCAAAGTGATGGTATTTGTCTTCCCAAGACAAATACCATCCCAAATACCCAAGACTTGGGTGTGATGGAGCCCTGCTTTCCTGGGACTGGCTAGTAGGGAATGAATTCCTTGCTTTGCATAACCTATTAAACTGCCTTGAGCTCAACTCTTAAACTTTTCCACTTTTGTTTTTCCCAGTTCTCTCCCCCATCCCACAGCTGGGAGGAAGGAGATGTGTATCTGAGCAAGTGGCTGTGTCATGCTTAGCTGCTGGCTGGGATTAAACCACAACAAAACACCTGTAAATTCATGTCTGGAAATTAGTATTTAGTCCTCTTGGCTGTAGAACTAGGGCTTGGAGCTTAGAAATCACTTGGTGAAGACAAAGAGATCTCCGAAAATGTGTGTATGAGACAGAGCCCTTAAAAACCAACTTGTTAATAATATCTTTGCTGTCTTATTGTAAGATTATATAGGAGATATGTAATAAAATAACCAGGAGGAGATGGACACGTCCCTTTAATTTTTCTGAAGGGACATATCAAGATATAAAATTGTTGCTAAGTAGCTGGTTATTAAAAGTAAATGCACAGTAACTCCTTACTGCCAGAGGTCAGGCTCTGAAGTGAACCTTGCATTGTCAGGTGCAGCTGAGGGGCCAGCAGAGAATTTTCTCTTTCTTGGAAAAGAACTGAATGTGCATCCAGAGGCACAAAGCAAAATGGCAGGGTTTTTCTTCTGTGTTTTGCTCTTGCCTAATTTTCATTACATCTGCAAGATCTCAAGGTAAGAACTGCTTTTTAAAAAATCATTCCTGTTGGGATGATGCTCAAACCCAAGACATTGATCACTGGTCATTACAAGCTATAGAGTTAGAGCAGGAATTCATAAATCCAATGCCCTGCCCTCTAAATTATATTCCACCTTTGTGAAATTCCCTCTATATTAGTGATTTTCCATCTGCCCTTATGGAAGAAGTTTCTGCTGTGGCAGAATAGCCCAACAAAGTTGAATTCAGAGGTTCTTGCACCTTCTTGCACATGGTAAATGTGCTGGGAACTGCAGACTGAGCAGAGCAGCACTACAGGATTTCCTGTAAGAGAAGACATACAATGTTGTGAATTTAAATCAGTGTTTCCCCCTTTCCCTTCTGTTCAAACTGGTATCAGATGTGAAGCCTGTCTTCCCTAAGTCAGCTCTCAAACAGAGTTACAGGAGCACATAAAATCATAGCAGGCACAGAACCAAAGCTCCCTCCGAGTGCAGCTTTTGGTTTGTTCAGAGTATTCTTCAGAAGGATTCATTTCTCTTGAATTTCTGGACTGAGTGTCACCTCTTACAGTAAAACATGACTTCAGGTCTCCCAGCTGCTGGGAAAACACAACTTGTGTTTAAACACTAGACTAAACTGTGATGCTTAGAATAGGCTAAGCAGCACCCATAAAAGAAGCAGACTGAATGCTGTATTTACAGGGGCTATAACTATAACCAGGTAGAAATATTTCTAATCTTGGCATGCACGTGAGTCAAAAGTTCAAATATATTGCCAGCTCATTTCAAGGCATTACACTGAATTTCTGAGAAAAGGCCTGTCAAGTATCTACTGAGTTGCATGTGGGGAATATATTGAATGAATAACAAACTGATGATACACAAAGCTAAACATTGACCTTTTTGATGCTAATAGATAATGCTAATGGATAATATGGCTTAACAGAGGTGGATGTGCTGCTGGACCTGCAGGTGTAGGGACTGGTCATGGTTGCTGTGTGCTGTGCAAGGGCAAGGCTTATTCCATTTAACTGGTGGGGTCCCAATGATGACCCCACCAGTGATGACTACATGGATGATGTGCAAGAAGAGCTGTTATCTAAAATAGGCTCCAGAACTTTCCTTTCACCCACCAGAATGGTGCCCCAGGCCACCACATGAAAAGCCCAAATGGGATCCTATGTTAGGAAAACCTTTTCTGTGGTCACTGCTGTGACTAACAAGGTTTCAGTGTACTCATTTAAAAACAAACAGAGGGTTTGCTTATGTGGGGGATGAGAAAGGATCCCTGCAAGGTGGCAACAGACCAGAACAAATTTTCAGCAAAAGTTTCCAGAACCCTAAAATGTGAATTCATGAGGTGCTCAGGTGGGCTTTATATAACAACTAAATAATAGGTATACACTTGTGAGTCACTATATTTGTCCTGTTTGCACACACTGGAAAGCCCAAAAGTGTGGTTAAAAAAAGGCTCAAGCAAACAAGTCAACAACAGAGTACAGCAAAGTGATGCTTTCTGCTAAAGATGGAACACAGCTTTCTCCTCACTGCTTTGCACCCCTGGATCCTGCCAGAAATACTCCTCAAAATAACAGGATCATTTTTGTTGCTGGCCCCTGCTGTCTGCTCCATTCACCACACATGGTTGTGGTGTTGGCTCAAGAGCTTCAATGTGAGACACTGAGGGAGTAGCCAAACATAACTCTTGCTATAGGGTAGACAGGCATCAGCTCTGCCTTGTCTGGGCTCTGGGCTGGCAGGCAAGGGAGTCATCCGGACAGAGTGCCAGGAGTGCCCATGCTGGGTATCAGCTTCTGACTCTGTGAACGAACTCCCTCTGCTTCATTTCTGTCTCTGCACCTCCATAGATACCTGTAGATGGTTGTGCTGGTTTAAAGGCAAACAAGCAGGAGAAACGAACCCAACATGAAAGAGATCATAAGTCAGAGATACAATTTAATAACAACATTACAATAAATGCAATGGTACGAAGAGAAATTGGGTTTAACCCACAAACCCCAGCAGTAGAACCCAGCCCCCTAGGGCACAAGCACAGTGGGGTTTGGTGGCCCCTGTGCTGAGCCCCACGGGGTTCCACCGAGTCCAAATTAAAAGGAGGTGAAAAACCTGTTGGGGCAGATGATCATAGAATCATAGAATCAGTTGGGTTGGAAGAGACCTCTGAGATCATCAAGTCCAACCCTTGATCCATTTCCACTTTGATTACCAGATCATGGAACTCAGTGCCACGTCCAGTCTCATCTTAAAAACCTCCAGGGATGGGGAATCCACCCCCTCTCTGGGCAGCCCATTCCAAGGCCTGACCACTCCCTCTGTAAAGAATTTCTTTCTGATATCCAACCCAAACCTCCTCTGGCAGAGTTTAAGCCCCTGCCCTCTTGTTCTTGTTGCCTTTCTCTGGACACAGCTCGGTCAAGAGGGACAGAGGACTGATGAACCAAGAGGGAAACAGCAGCCCAGCAAGTCAGAAGGACACAGGAGAAAACACCCCTCTGACCATCCAGCCCTGCAGACCATCTGTACCATCACCTCTGCCTCACCAAGGGATCCTGGGGAGGTCCTCATTTGGGTGTCCAGGTTCCAAAGTCTCCCTGGTGTCATAAAGGATGAGCAACAAGCACATCAATGCATATAAACACCTTTGGGCATCTGGGCCATCAAGTCAAGACCACTCAACACTCTCCCAAATGGAACCAACAGCCCAATCCAATGCCAAGATTGATCCCACCACCCTCACTGTGAGTCCTTGCTGGGGATTTCCAGCAGAACCACCTTTCCCTACCTGTGGAATGGGACAGAAATGCCTTTTGCCTCACACAAAGCACTCTGAGGAGAAGCTGGTCCACACTCAGGAAAACATCCACCCAAAGGAAGTCTTGGGAGATTTAATTAGCTCCAATCTGTGCTGTTTGAGCTTGTTAGGTGCCATATAATTGCTAAATATTATTATTATCTCTGCAGGTACAGCAGTTTGTTCGGATAATGATAGTGATTGACATTTCCCTGGCATCTTTCATCCCAACCAGATCCCATATCACTCTATTATAAAACACTGTTCTGCCTTGATTCTCCATATGTCTCTAAACTGTCAACAGGATCACAACCAGCTCCGTGTTGCCAAAAGAAATTAAGGCAAAGTGGCTCATGGAAGTTCACAGAATGTATCAGAAGCTGAGCAAGTTCAACTTCATGCTCAAGAACACAAGTTGCACAGGTATAGATGGTACAGACAGAAATATGAGGGCTCTACTTCCACATCAACATGGAGCAAAGCTGCCAAAAGTAATCCTGGAAGCCACCACAACACCCAAACCCCTCCCCAGTCCATGCCCACCCCCTTTTCCCAGCAAGCAGCAGTGGGTACCACAACCCAACCACCACCATGAAAAATGTGTCCCAGGGACAGCAAAGCAGAGGGGCCACCGAGTGATTAATTGGAGACTATCATTTTGGGAGAGGTCTCTAAATTCTCATTAAGCCAGGTGCTGAGGCATCACACATTAATCCAGAACATTTCCCCTTCGGCCCAAACAAATAAATAACTGGTGTATAATTCAGGAAGGACTGGGTGGAGCCTCCTCTCCCCCTCTCTCCGTCTCCTTCCAACTACCCAGTGAATAAAACATCGCCCACAAATCTATTAGGCTAATTTTAAATCCTGACAATTTAGCAGCACTTCAGCAAGATAAGAGCCATTTATTAAAAGCCACAGTTCATTAAGCCAAATGCTGCTGGCGTATTTACTCAGAGAAACGGGGCTGGGCTCGGCTCTCACCCAGACCAGAAGGCCCCAAAGGATCAGGAGTGATGCTGTTTCACCCCGAAAGGAAGGTCAGCATGAACCTTCACCCACCCTGAGCCCTCGTGGGGCTTTGTGTGCTTCCCACAGAAGGGGCTGGGTGTCAGTGCTGCCTCATCCCCCCTGGATGAACACGGAGAAGAGTCACAGGATGTGCTGGCAGGTTTGTCACCCAGGGCTCTGACAAGTCTCCAGGGGCTCTGTGAGGGGAGCAGCTCACACAGCACCACGTCTTAC
>JAOXXN010000150.1:55462-72210 GCA_026770055.1 Myrmophylax atrothorax
GTCAGTGAAAATTAAAGACAGTAAAAAGCCTTTTGTGCAGACAGTAAAACTTGACATTTTACTCATAGAAAGTGTTAATGCAACTAGGGAAACTTGATTTTTCTTAATTTTTCCTGTCCTGTAATTCTTCCAGTCCAGTCAGGGCTTTTAAACACAGCCTGAAGTTGTGCCCCCCCGCCAGGGCCAGCACTGGCATTGGTGTTCCCAGAGCAGTGCACACATTCCCTGCCTTGCTGCCATTGGAGAAGCAGTGAGGCCAGAGGAGACCTTGGAGGTAGCAGAAGTACTAAAAATAGAGTGTGTAGGGAGAAAATACTGTGCCAAGGCCATACAAGGGACCCTCTGCAAGGCAGAGAATGTGTTCTGTACCATTGCTGTTAAAGCATATTGAGCAGCTGCTGTGTGCAAAAAGGTGTTCTGTTAATTTGGGATAATCCTGAGGATCAATTAAACATCTGTTTTGAGCAGCATATTCACATATAGGATGTCACTTCTCAGCAATTTGCTTCCAAGGTGTGAGGGCTTAGCAAATTTAAGTTACTAAAGTATAAACTGCTGCTTACCCTGTTTACTTGGTTTATCCAGAATAGATGGGGGGCAGTGCTGTTATTTCAGGTGGTAGTGCTGAGTCCTCAGTGTTGCAGGAGAGGTGGTTTAAGAAACCTGCCCATTAAAAAGAGAAATAGAAGAAGCTTGTCTTGATTTTAAGTGAATCTTCCAATTACTTTTCCACTGTTAGAAGGACCCTAATATTTATTGATATGTTTGGTTTTATTCTTCCATCTCAGGGAAGGTGCTAATCTAACATGTTAATAAGGTTAATGTGATCTTTAGGGCATGGGACCAAGTATTAAATCATCTTTCAGCAATAAGTTGTCATAGGGGCTTTCAGTGAGCTTATTTCTGGCAATAATTGTCTTAACAATATCTTGATCTTGTGTAGGTATCCATAACTGCTGGGTTCATTGTTGGATATCTTGAGAGTTGCATTAATGTCTCTCAGAGGCAAAAATCAAAGAGGTCCTGGACAGACTGGTCTTAGGGACTCTGTTCAGTGGGAGGAACTTTACTTTCTCAACTCAGATCACAGAATATTCTGATGTGAAAGGAGCCCACAAAGAGCATCAAGTCCAACCCTTGAGTGAATGGCCCATGGGGGGATCAGATGTACAGCCTCTGTGTTATCAGCACCTTGCTCTGACCAGCTGAGCTAACCTCAATTCTGTAGCCTCCTCAATAATTTTGTGTTTGAATTAACACCAGCAATATTGCAGATTTATGCAACAAAAGAAGGTTGTGAATTCCAGTTGTGCCTGAAGTCAGAAGCTTCATTAAATCAGGAAGCAAGTGTGGATCTGCTGCAGCAGAGGAGTAACCCAAGGCTGGGAGGGTGGATTTTGCATTTGTGTTGCTCTGGTGCCAACCCAAGCCATTCTATGGTTCTATGACAAGAGGGTCTACATCACTCTAGGACTTTTTATTCCCTCTTTTTGTGAGGGCAGAAAATACAAAGGGTGTAAAATACAGCAAAGCAGCAGGAGTTGATGTCATCTTGTGACAGTTTTCTGTGCTGTTCTCTTACTACTTCAAATCGATGTGTTGCACTGGGGCTGTAGGTGTACTCAGGAGAACAGTGAGATAAGGTCTGGGGTTTTTCTCTAAAAGACCCTCCTTTTAGAAATGCTCTGTAACCTTGGCCTTTGGGCACTGTATGAGGGGTTACAGCCCCATGGTTTGAATATTAAATTATAATGTGCATCTTTGCTTCTTGGGGAGTGTTTCTTTGGAAATGGGAGTTGCTTGTAGAACATTACAGGATGTACTTTTGTAACCCTTGATTTGGTTTCACTTTACACTTGCTTTGAGGGATCAGCTTTGCTCTCTTTTTCAGCTCATGGACTTACTTTTGCATACTTACCTTGAAAAAGCTCAAAATAAACCTTAAGGTTTTCTGTAAGAGTTTCTGTATGTATGAAGCCATTGATGTTTGTGGTTAAAGCAGGAGGTGGAAGTTGGCCCAGACTTCTGGCCCAACTGTGGAAATCTCTTAGTTCTTCTTCCCTAGTCATTTCTCCCCAGGACAGACTGATGCATTGTGTGTGTATCTGTTCAGCACCTCAGGTTTCAGTGATGGTTTAAAATGGTTTAAAAATTAATAAAGCTTTTGTATTCTGTTTACTGGATGTCAGTTGATCTTTTCTCATAAATCTTCTATGGGTTGACTGCTGATGCTGCTTTTGGTTACTCTGAGTTTGTGTTGAACTGGAATTCTGCCTTGAGACAGATTTCTGATTTCTAGCAAAGAACTGAACTGGAGGAGAAAACACGAACTAAGGCAGTGCCTGTGCCCTCTGTGGCTGAGGGTGGTGCTCAGAGTGGAGGTGTTGGGCTCCCAGTTCCCCTCCTCATCTCTCCCTGCATCCCTTCAGTGCTCCCCACACAGATTGTGTGGTTTGACCCTCACTGAGGGGCTTTGCACCCTCTGATCGATGTTTTCCTTGCAGTTACCGCTGTGATGATTTTGTAGTCAATGATACCAAGCTGGGCCTGGTACAGAAGGTCAGAGAACACCTACAGAACCTGGAAAAGTAAGTACTTTGTTTGCACTGAGACTGCTTTGGGGGGCTTGTAATACTGCATCACTTCAGTGATGTTTCTATCTGCGTTTTGGTCCTTCTGTGTATGTGACACTGTATGTTTAAATAACCTTTTCATCACTGAGAAGCAGCAGGTGCAGAACAAATGGATTTGACTGATCTCGTGTCTTGTTTGTTATACAGTAAATCTTGCAAAGCAGCGTATGATGAAACAGGAATTTGGGTATCAATTAACTTTCTTCCTACCTAGACAATAATTACTGTCTTTTTCCATATAAATGGGAAAGATTTTTCAGAACAGAAATAGTTTTGTCAAAAAGACTAAGGTTTTTTTATCAGAGAAATTGAAGTGAGAATGTAGGTGGAAATAGTCTTCATTAATTACCTGGTTTGGATTGCAAACAAAAAGATTAGGAAGGCTTATCAACTTGGAGTTGTACAGAAGAGACTTTTTTTTCTCTGCCTTTGTCTTGAGCTGTTGCACTGAAAAATAGATCTTATTCTCTGGGTGACGTGGGTGCTGCCAGTGCTAGAGAGCAAATAGTGTTTGCATAGTTTGTTTGAAAACCCTGGATAATGCTGAGGAGAATTCTGTATGTGTGCACTCAGTGCTTTCAAATCTATTTGAATGCCCAGAGCTCAAGGAGGATGTTGGGAAATGTCTGAATCCTCCCTGAGCTGTGTCACTTATCTGGTAAGCAATATTAATATTTTCATTACTCTCCATTGTCTTTTGAAGGCTTTCTCAGGTATATAATGACATGTAAAGATGTTAAAGCATAATGAGAAGTGCACATAAGTATTTTGGAAATGTCCAGGTGATCTGTCTTTGTGAAGGTGAATGATACTGTGGAGGCCTCCATTCTGTGTGTGACAGTTTATGAATGTTTGGAGTGTTTTCTAATTTAAAACAAAACCAACAACAAAAAACACAAGGCACCAAAAGAAAAACAACCAAACAAAACATAAAAAAGACCCCACCCAAAAATTGAGCCAAAACAATCTAATCCTGGAACAAGTTATGATGCTGCCATGAGATGACAGAGCAGAGCTGGTATAACTGAGGGGCCAATAATCTCCAGTGATGTGCAAAAGAACAGGTAACTGTTCTTGTAACTTGGTGTTACACAAATGCTATAACCTCCTGTGTTTTTATTTAAGTAAGAGAAGGCACTCCAGGTATTTTGGATTTTTGGTAACTTTGTGCTGATTTTTTTAAGTTGCCTTTCTAAGGGCCTTACATGATTCTTCTGGCAGAAGTATTTTATGGGAAATGCTGTATTAATTATTTCTTTAATTAAGGAAAATGATCAATATCTTAGATGACAAGTAGGCTGCTGCTAAGGCCACTCTTGGGGGCACAGTGTCACATGGATAATGTGGTGCATCAGCCTGCTTTGAGCCTCTGAAGAGCATGTGCTGGGATTGGGAAGCTGTTTGCTGTCAGTGTCAACTGATGGCAGATGGAAGCACCCTGTTAACCATGAGGATGATTATCTGCTGTCCACACATACGTTTGTTAATGCAAATAACCTCTTTTAATTACTTTTCCCAATAGTTCTGCCTTTACATCAGACAGACATAGGAAAAGAAAACTATTGGAAAACTCATCTCTGAACAGCAAGTTATTAAAAGTAAATGTAAGTATGACAGATTCAGTATAGTGAGTTTAAGTTTTTTAGAAACCTGGTGGGGCTTATAGTTGACCTAGACTTGAAATACTCACAGTCACCCAAATTCTGCTTGGGGCACTCTGTCTTTCTCATCTTCTGACCTCACACCTAGCAAAGCCCCTTCACACAAAAGGGTGTTTGATACTCTGCTGCATTTCTGTTCATCTGGACTAAGAGCTTCCCTGGGCTTGAGAAGGATTTCATTTTTATTTTCTTTCCCCCAAGTGCAGAAGGCAAAGAAACAGGTACACTTTTTTGGGAGGAGGGGATAAGAGTAATTGTTAGGAAAAAATATACATTTTTAACAGTTTTGTAAAAGAGCTTAGTGAAAGTTGCTTTCAAAAGGAACTGTGGACTATTCTAAAAGCTTTTCTTCTCATTTCATCTTCCTGTTATTTTAACTTCAGGTCTGCCAAATAGCACCAGGAGTATGACTGGAAGTAAGAGGGTGGAGTGGGAGCAAAGCAAAGCAAACGCTGGAGGGGTTTAGTTACTTTGAAAAATACACTACCTACAGTCAGTTTCGGGTTCTCTGAATGTGGTGTCTCTGCTCCCTGTGCTCTCCCAGTCCTGTGGAGGTTGAGGAAGCCTGGCAGAAACAGCAGAGGTTTGTTTCTGGCTATGGCAGTGCCCAGCAGCATTGTCTGGAAAACTCCACACCAGTAAAAACTAATAAAGAAAATTCTAGGCAACATTTAGATATGGAGAAGGCAGAATTAAAAAGCAGGAACTAAATGCTGCTTTTATTCCTCTTAGTCTGTGCTGTGTTCTCAGTTGGGCAGGAGTGAGACAAGAACGTGCTAAGGACACTGTGGTGTTTGCACTGTGAGATACTGAAATTTAGTCTAGTTTTTAAAAACAATGAAGAATGCCCCAAAATTTGATGAATTGTCAGTGTGATATTTTGTAAACAATGGAAGGTGTCCGATTGTTGCAGATTTTAGAATCATAAATGCAACATTTTCCACATTGCTCTTCTATCCTCCCTGCCCACCCTGAAGATGATTTGACAAAAAGCAAGCTCATCTGTGGGTGACATTGTTCTGGACTGTAAATGGTGTATATTTTGCTTCTCTTTATTCAACACGTTGCTTTTTCTTTGCACAGTCTAGCCTGACTATTTCTTTTCCAAATAAATGCTATTGTCTTGTCTTTTTAAAATCCTCCCAGCCACCAAAAAACAACACTGAGACTCAGTCTGGTGCTTGTGACGTAACAACAACCTGGAGGCAGCCACAGTGTATGGGAATAGATGGATGAGGATTGGTGTTTTCATTTTCCAGAGGCACTGTGGGGAAATTGGAGTGTGGATATTGAACATACACACAAATCCTTGGCAATAAGAGCCTGTGATTAACTCTGTGTTGTCCTGTTCTGGATTTATTTGCACAGGGGAAGGCGTAGTGTAGTTTTTTGTTGACAGGAGTGGGTAAGAAACAGTTTTCATGTCAAGATGGAACGTTAAGGTAGTTTGAGCTGGTGAGGTGGTTGCTTTGTCTTTGAAACTGCACTGTCTGTAGTTGGTTATTGTTCAATGTGTGCTGATACAACAGTGATGCCTCTGTCGGGGGAAAGTGGGAGAAATCTCTCTTTAACTCAATTGTTCTCCCCTCCAGGGAAGCAGCACTGCCCTGTGTGCCACAGGCCTTCGGAACCTGGGGAACACGTGTTTCATGAACGCCATCCTCCAGTCCCTCAGGTACCCCAGAGCTCTGTCCACCCCTGGCCCAGGGCTGCCCGCTGTGCATTGGGAGGTGAATCTGGCAAAGCACAGGCCAGAGGCATGGCTGGCTCTGCAGGAACAGGGGTGTGGGTAGCACAGTGCTGTGTTCCTGTGATGCAGCATTCCAGAGGAAGCCTCTGAAACGCCTGCCACGGCCTCAGCACAACAGGGCACTGCCCTGCATTGCTGGGGCTGTTGAGATGTGTTGGGTTTACGGTCACTGTGGAAGCAGAGACAGTCTTTGAGGGTGGGGTTCCATGGAATTGGGCAGGAAAACAGGTAGACAGCTGCTGGACTGCATTTCATTGCTGCCAGGACCAGCTGCTCTGCAGTTGGCCTTTTGCATTGCTGAATTTGCCTCCTTCACTGGTAGGCTGATTTGGGCTGTAGCAGAGCTAACCAGTCTCCATTCTCCTTTCCATCATTCATGGGCAGGAGCTGAGGCACCATCTTCTATCAGTGGGACTGTGGTGGCAGAGGTCAGGACAGAGAGGTGGTGCTAGACATGGAGTTAACCTCAGCAGTGTAGTCTGGGTTGTTAGGAAATGGTGCTTCATCTGTCATGGTATCTCTTAGTCAAAGCAGAGCCAAAATGTAATTAGCTTGGGTAGCTGGCATGGCGATGGTATTTACTGCTCTGCTCAGTTACTTACAGAAGATTTGCTGCAGTATTTCTTGTGTCTTGGACTGTTCTGATTGCCCTTCTCCTATCACTGTACAAAGCTGTGTTCAATGCATTTCAAAGAACAGGCTCCAGAATGCATAACATTGTCTTTTTTCTCTGTTCTTCAAGGATTTCATTCATATTTCCTTTTCCCCAGTAACATTCAGCAGTTCTGCTGTTACTTCAAAGAGTTGCCTGCAGTGGAGCTGAGGAATGGGAAGACAGCAGGGCGGAGAACTTACCACACCAGGAGCCAGGGGGACAACAATGTGTAAGCTCTGTGTCCTTGTTGGGCTGAGCTGGGCAGGAAACTGCCTGGGCAGCACAGCCACCCCACACTGCTGATGGTGCACAGTTCACAGGGATCACAGCACAAAAAATGATTGTCTGTACAGAGAAACTGGTATCACTTGGAGTTGCAGGTATGGTGCTGCCGGGAGGGCAGGCAGATACATCAGAGCACTGGAGTGGAACTGCACTTCAAGTAGTGCTCAGAAGTGCTGGTTAGGTGTACTCCAGGCATTGTGCTGCTTAATTCCAGCCAAAATACAATCCTGGGGATTTGACTGCTACTACAACAACAAAATACTAGGAGTGGTTCACAGTCTGTGGCATCCCAGAGCAAGTGTTAAAGGAACGATGTTAGCAGAGTGTGCATTTAAATGGCCAAAGGTGCATAGATTTCCAGGGGAGTCTTGAACATCTGAAATGCAGTTTTCCTAACCTGTGTGTCTCTCCAATGTTTTGGGTAGGAACTTGGACATAAAATCTTGGAAGGTACTAGAAAGGGTATTTATTTACCCAGTCATTACAGTCTTAACCAAGCTAACGTCTGATACCTATACCATTGAGTGAGTAAATCTGTAAGGGTTGCAACACAAACCCACATTAAACAACAGCTTTTGCTTTCTTTCCAGTTCACTGGTGGAAGAATTCAGAAAGACACTCTGTGCTCTATGGCAGGGAAGCCAAACTGCATTCAGTCCAGAGTCTTTATTTTACGTCGTTTGGAAAATAATGCCAAATTTTAGGTAAGTTTTGTACAAACAACAAACGAACTACACCCATATTCTTGATTGCAAACTTGCATTGCTGGTGTCCTTCTCTAAGATGGGCTGCATCTGTAGGATGCACTCTGTGCAGCTTTCCATATGCCTACAAATCTGCTTTGACAAGGATATTTGCTTTGATCACAGTTTTCTGTCCCATCAGTAGCGCTTGCTGTTTCTCCTGCCCTTCTACCACATGCTACATGTAGCAGTGTCAGAGAGGACAAACACCTCAAATAAGAAATAGTAGCAGTTGTACCTTTGAGCCAATGCTCCAAAGGGTGAAAGAATCGAGATAATGACTGGTAGGTAAGTGCCAGTGCAGGATGTTGACAGAACCCAGCCTGGCTGCAATAACAAAGTGTTGCAGTAAGATTAAAAAAGATACAGCACCTCCAGGCCCAACTGCAAACATACTGGCTAAAACTTCCTTGATTCTCTCAAAATAGTCACCAGCTGGATGTGAAATGAGGGCTATAAGAGAAGAATTTGTTGCATAATAAGCGATTTGTGCCCATGCTGACAAAACAGACAGTAAAAAGAAAGGGAAAAGAGTTACCAAAGTAAATCGAGTATCGTTCCTCTCCAAGGTCTCCCTGTCCTGGCCCCTGAACCTCTTTCAAAGGAGCACTGAAACCTGTTAGAATATATTGTGATGAAGGTAAGTTGCTCCATGTTCTCAGGTGGTAAAGATGTTCTGTTATCTGTTTTACCTCCATCAGTGCTGAAAAGATGCTGTGAACACACCTGTTCAACAAATAACACAGATCTGTTTATTCTGTTTTTCACACTATTATGTTTCACTTGGCTTATGAGAATCAAGGAAGTTTAATACCAGTAGTTGCAAGCAGTGACCAAAACATTACAGGCAAATGAACATCATCCATAATGTCCGTGGCCAGTTTCCCTATTACAGTCTTCATTATAATTCTTGTTAGACAAAGTGAGGAACCAGTTCATTCAAGTTCCTCAAGCAAATTTTCAGCACTGTGGGTTCTATCACAGCTTTTAAAAGTGCTGTTTGTTGGGGTTCTCCCTTTTCCCTTTTTATTCCCAGTTTTTTGGGAGCATGTCCATGGTTAATAGATAAGGGAACTCATAAAATCCAGTTGGAGAATAGAGTCAGCTGCTTAGCAGGTCCCCAATTCCACATGATCCAGGGAAAAATCTGAATTTATTCAGTGCTTAATTGCACCTTGTAAAAGATAACGATGCTGCAATTCCAGTTCTGCCTTGTGCACTTCTTGGGAAACCAGGATAAGCCAGGTGGGCATAGGTGTGAAAGAAAGAGCCAGTAGCATGTTAGCAGCAAACCAGCCACTTTGGCACATGCTTTTGAAGCCTGAAGTGATGGGGCAGGGGGAGGAAGCAACTGGAAATGGGGTTTAATTGCCAGTGGGAAAAAGAAGGTTGGAGGTGAACTTGAGTGGAATTGTGTCAAGTGGATAGAGATCAGTTTTGTTGCACAGACTGTGAGAGAAACTGTGCTTTTTGATGAAGGGCTTCGAGATCAGAGTTAATTTGAAACAGGGCATTGCCCGTATCATCATGTCCTTTTAAAGGTCTGTAATCTGTACTTGGGCTTTTTAACAAATCCAAAGAGTTTTCCAGCTATAATTAGCAGACTTGTATGCAAGTATAAATACATGCACCAGGAGCACAGCCAACCATGTGGGATGATTCCAAAGGTTTATTTCTTCAGACTTGTTGCAGAGCAAGTGTGGCACATCCTTGAGAGCTCTTTTATGAGGAACTCAACGTTGAAAAGGTGCCTGAGGCAAAGACTTGCCATAAATTCAATCTTCAGCTGTTTAATGTGGTTGCTGTATGTTTACTGAAAACATCTGTATTCAGTAAACTAAGCAAACCCTGTGTTGCCTCAGCAACTTCCAAACTGCAGAATTACCATGCAGCTTTGAAGAAGGGTGGTGTTTTACTACTTTGTTTCGACAAATGCATAATTATTTTGCAACTTTGGGAGACTAAGTCCTATTTTTGGCTGTACAGGACTATGGCCTGTTGAAGCACAGCAGTGCTTCTGTGTGCCAGTGCTTCTGTTGTAAAAGGTAGGCAGCGCTGCCCATGTTTTTCAGGGTGCTGTACAGACTTGTTAATTTATTCTAAAGCTAGTTTGGAAGAAAACATGACTGTGATCTTACAAGGTGAAAAGGCTTTATTTCATTTTTATTGTTGCCTCTTAGCAATACATGCCTCTGTCCTTCTCTAAGCACATCAGCCTCACATTGCACTGAGTCTGTTCTCACTTCTCTCCAACTCTGAGTGCTCTGCCATGAGTATTAAAAACATTTTTCTCTCCCCTGAGCACTGGCGTAGAAAACCCATTTTCCTCTCCCAGACATTCCTGTGTGACAGTTATTGCCAGTACTTAGGTGGAGTAGTGAGGTGGAAAAGGGGCAGGGGAGGCCTGATCAAACAGCCTCAAAGAAGGGACAAGAGGAAGAGGCAAAGCTTCTCCTCTGGAGGGTGTTGGGAGCTTGGCCTACAGCAGCCTGCACATCATTATGTCAGTGTTGCACAAAGCTTTCTCTGTGTCCCTGTGTATGCTTTCCTGCTTTGTCTCAGTGTACAGCTTGTACAGATGGCAAATGAACAGCAGTTGGTTGTTGAATTTGCTGCATGACTTAGCTTAAATAACTAAAGGCACATTTTACCCTGATGGCTGCTCTGTTCTTGGTAAGTTTGGGTAGTGGTGAGATGCTGGTGATTGAGCAGCATTGCTGCTGAGGGCAGGGCACACCTGGGGCTGGAACCCCATCCTGCCAACTCCAGATGCTCAGGAGAGGCTCTGAATGCCCCACCTTTGCCCCCTCTCCCAGCACATGGGGGGTGAGTTATGCAGGGGAGGTGTGCAATTCTGAGTATGGCCTGGAAAAAATGATGCTCTTGTCCCAGTTATTCCAGACTTCCTATTATTACTGAGAGATGTATCTGGAAAACAAACCCAGAGATTAAATTCCTGCCTTTGGTG
Source organism: Myrmophylax atrothorax (assembly GCA_026770055.1). Lineage (NCBI taxonomy): Eukaryota > Metazoa > Chordata > Aves > Passeriformes > Thamnophilidae > Myrmophylax > Myrmophylax atrothorax. Next base: position 66,158 of record JAOXXN010000150.1, read on the forward strand.
GGGAGGGGAACAAACTTGGACCTGCCAAAGTGAGTGGGATTAGTGGCTGCATGAAACCACTCACAAATATTGACTGAATCCCACATGAACAATACATTTTGTGGTATCTTTCCTTTGAATCTTACCACGTTTGAGAGTACAATATATTGACCACAATTTGTGAAGGATTCAAAGTAGGGGCAAACAGTGCACTGTGTGAATGGGATTCTTAGCAGTTCTGCTGAGGGATGAGTCAAATACAGTCAGTACCAAAGCACATGGAGGGGAAGGCAGTGTTACCATTGTGTACTTGTAATTACTGGGGTGCTGCTGGCACAGGCTGTGCTGGCTAAGGCCAGTTAACCTGGCCTAACATGTTGTTAACCCAATTCCTGAGCAAATGGTAGGTGTGTGCTGCTCCCTGTTGTTTTCTCTTCCTCTCTAAAATGTATATTCTGAAATATTCCTCCGCCCTCAAAAAGAGATGTGCAGAGGACCAAAATCACTTGGTTTGTGCAGACGTTGCTGTGCCTTTACAAAGGCTGCTTGGAAAGTTCACTGGCACAAAGCCTGTGTGTGAAATCTGCTCGGTGTGATGGAACCAGCAGAAGGTGTTGTGCTGGCCTGGTGCTGTGCCACCCCTCCAGCAGCCTGCATGTGTTGTGATGTGTTGCTGTTGTTCCCTGCTGTCCCCAGGGGGTACCAGCAGCAGGATGCCCACGAGTTCATGCGGTACCTGTTGGACCATCTCCACTTGGAGCTCCAGGGCGGCTTCAACGGCGTCTCACGCTCAGTGATTCTGCAGGAAAATTCCAACCTGTCTGCAAGCAACAAGTGCTGCATGTAAGAGGGGTTTAATGTCTTCAGAGCCTTTGTATGGGTCTGCATGTGGTGGGCCTGAAATTCCAGACTGGGGGTTCCTTGGGTTGGGTTTCCTGCAGTGCCTCTGTGATGTGAGGAATGGCAAGCCTGTAGGTGATGGAGGAGGAGCATCCTGTACGATGTGTGTGCTTGCAAAAGGAAGTGTCCCAGGCCAGCAGTTTCTAGGTGTGCGTGAGCTTAGGACATTTTAATCATAAGGGTGGTGGATGGACTGCATGTTACAGGAGCAAAGAGGGTGGCCAAATGTTGGGGTGTTTGACTTGTCAGCAAAGCTCCTGGATGAAGAACTGAGCAAAGCAGTCAGTTTTCCTGCACCTGATCTTGGGTGTATTTGCATGTCACTTAAGAGTTAAAGCTGTTGCTTTTCTTTTCACTCCTTTTTCTGTACTTCTCAAAATACTGTTGTTTCTGAATTCTGTCCCAGCTGTGTTTTCTCTCAGACTGTCACAGAGAGAAAACCTTTTAATTTTCTTCTGGAAGAGACAGTAAGTCAGTTCAGCCTGCACATTTGTCCCTAAGTTACTGATTTCTTACATAAAAATGGAGTGGGTTTTCCCTTCCTGTGCTGATTAGGACACAGTAACAGGCCTGAGAGAGGCAGGGGTGTATAGATGCTTCATTTGGGAAAGCCTGGATTGCAGACTGTGCTCTTTACTGCATTTATGTTGCATTACTGATGCTTAAAAATCCCACAAAATAATCCTATAATGTTGTAGAATTGATATGTATTTGAAAACTAAACCACTTTTGTCAGCATTTTAAATGTCAAAATGCAGGGAGAATTTAAACTTTGCTCACCCATCTACTGTATTTCTGCCTGTTCAGATGCCTGGGGAGGTGGAGCAAGTTGTGCTCTGTGAGAGCAAAGTAAGGTCTCATGCACTGAAAGGCCTCCAGTAAAGTCATAACTGTGCTGCCAGTGCTCCCTCCTTGTGCACCAGTGTGTTTGGGGAGCTGTTTGCTCCTGCTCCAGCAGAGTTCAGGTGAGCTGGAAAGACACAGGAGGGGAGTGCAGGTCAGGGACAGGTTTCTGTAGTGTCAGATCTGCACCACCAACCATCAAGCTCAGGAGTTGTATAATAATGTAACTTAAAATTTGTTGGGGTATTTTTAAATTGGAGTACGAGAAGCAGGCCCATTACATAACCTGCTACAAAAATGAAGTAGGAGAGTAGTGAAAGCTTAGAGAACAGTGATGGTGTTGCACATGGTTTATCAGTCTTAATGCAGCTTGAGCTGTCTTTGGCACTGAAGTGCACAAATGTGCTTGAGGAATTCAAAAGTACTTGTAACAGAGTATCAAATTAAAACAAAAATATGCTTGACCTACCTAGGAGGGAAGAATTCTTGTTTCAGACACAGCCTTAATCAGTGTTAAAATACTGTACTTCTGTGAGCATCAGGTACAGCTCCACTGTAGAAATGCAACCAAGTGGAATACCTGAAACGCTCGAAGTCTGAGCATCTGCTTGGAGCACACACAGTTCACCCTTCCTTTAGGTACAGGATGAGGCCAGAGTAGTGTGGCCACTCAGTAGCTGTTGTGTAGCCACTGAGTGGATGCCTGGGCAGCTCTGGGTGTGTGACCTGCCTGGTGGGTGCCCTCAGCCCCTGCTACCCACACACAAACAGCTTGGTCAGCAGTGGGAGGTGTAAACATGCAGCAGGTCCTGGAAACTGAGCTCACACATCCTGACTGACTGCACCTCTCTGATGTGGTTTGTCCAGAAATGGAGCCTCTACTGTTGTCACAGCCATTTTTGGAGGCATTCTTCAAAATGAAGTCAACTGCCTAATATGTGGGACTGAATCGAGGAAGTTTGACCCATTCCTAGGTAAGGTGCCTCTTGCTTTCAAAATCCCCTGGGACTCAGGGCACAAAATAAATCTGGGCCTTGAGATACTTAAATGTCACATGACTGAACCAGAGTTTTAGCCTGGAAAGACCAAGGCATTGTTTTATTCTCATTTGATTGATTTGTGTTTTCATCTTTGTTTTCTTAGACCTTTCGCTAGATATTCCAAGTCAGTTCAGAAACAAACGTACTAAAAACCAGGACAGTGGACCAATGTGCACGCTACGAGGTGAGGGGCTGGGGCAGGGGTACATCACCAGGGCTCAGAGGGCACCTCAGAGGGGCAGCTGTCACCTGGGCTCACCTGGTGCCATCTCAGTTCCCAGGATTCTGTGGGAGAAGGTGCCAGAATCATTTTCCAGGTCAGCCTTACCCCGGTCACTGTGTCTTAACACTGCCACGGTAAACTGGGGCCCAGAAGTGCTTCAGGAGGGCAGTCACACACCAAGAAGGGTTCCAGCAGAGCTCCTTCTCTCCGGTCAGAGTATTTCCAGTGTCTCTGAGCCTTTCCAGCCACCTCCCCTGCATTGCTGCCTGTGGCACTGGCAAGGCTCAGTGCACAGAGCCACGTGGCCCTTGCAGGCAGGAGGGGTGGCCCTTGCAGGCAGGAGGGGTGGCCCTTGCAGGCAGGAGGGGTGGCCCTTGCAGGCAGGAGGGGTGGCCCCAGGTTCTGCTGCTTGAGCAACATCAATGCCATGCAGCAGGTTGGACAGCAGGGCTCCTGCTGACCATTTACAGCATGTTAAATCTTACATGTTTGTGAATATACTTGGTGCAGATTGTGAAATACTAAACAAAACCCAACTGTTGGCTCTGTTTGTTTTGTATCTAAAGCCAAATCAACTTTAAAAGTTTAATATTATTTGTTAGAACATTGTGTAGCTTTGTTTGAAAACAGTTGTGCTGTATGTTGGGCAGAATTTTGTTTGAAAGGTGGAGATTTTGTGAATGCCTTTTTTTTTTGTCTTAAACTACTTACAGCTGTTTTCAGGACCAGGGAAGGCTGCAGGTTACAACATGGTATTAAAACACATTATTATCCAGGTTTTTGCTGCACAAGTAGATATACTAAAATGAGTGCAGCAGATGTGCACACCTTTGGGCTGTATTTGTTACAAAAATCACTTGATGTCATCTGGAATCAGGTTTCCTTGGGTGGTTGTGTCAGGTTCTCTGTATCTTGTTCTTTTTTAGATTGTCTTCGCAGTTTTACAGACCTGGAAGAACTTGATGAGACAGAGCTGTACATGTGTCACAAGTGCAAAAAGAAACAGAAGTCCACCAAAAAATTCTGGATTCAGAAACTACCAAAGGTTTGTATAAGCACGAAAAGTGATGGTGTGACAATATAGCAAATGAAATAATGGCTGACCCAACAGCTGCCCGTGGCACTGAGGCTGAGCCCTCCTGTCCCTGTGCCCTGTAGGTGCTCTGCTTACACTTGAAACGCTTTCACTGGACAGCATATCTGAGAAACAAGGTGGACACATATGTGGAGTTTCCCTTACGAGGCCTAGACATGAAATGCTACTTGCTAGAGGTGAGTAGCCTTCCCAACACTCTGCACAAGTTTGTTCCATGGCATGTATGACAAATTCCAGTAGGTGCTCTTGAGGTTTGAAGATTTTTCTGTTTTTCCAACCACAGCCTGAAAACAGTGGCCCAGAAAGTTGCCTGTATGACCTGGTGGCTGTGGTTGTGCATCATGGCTCGGGGTGAGTACAAGGAGTCAGCCTGTGTTGGCACAGACCTCCTCCCACTGAACTACATGCAGAGTTAATGAAGGCTTTGCTGTCCCTAAAGAATGTATTTTAACTGGTGGAGATAAGCAGTAATTTATAAATTGGCATGGAACTAAGTTTAAATTAACTTCAGCCAGATCGACACAGTTACTCCTGTGGATGCCCATGGGCAGTCTCTGGGGTTAGTAACTAGAAGGGTGAGATGGAATGAAAACAGTCTAGTTCCTCCAGGAATGGAAAGCCCCAAACCAAGAGAATAAATCAGGGGGCCTTCTAGAAGCTGATACCTCATTTTGAGATTCTTAGTACAAAACAGCAAGTGCCTTTGTGCTGAAGAAGTGTATGTGCATGTTTGGAACAGCTGCAGCCCTGGGATGGGCACTGTGGGGCCAGTTACCCACCGTGACCCTTCCTCCTCGCCCTGCCCCAGGGCTGCCTGGTGCTCATGTTTTGAAGTAAAATTGGTGGGTGTTTAACATTCCCCACCCTGGACAGATCTGTTGAGGGTAACAGTAGCAGGGACAAGACTGCTGTTTATCCTGAGAGGAACATGTTCTGTTGTTTAGGCAGTCACTCTGGGGTGAGCTGTGAAGGGCGTTTTCTGAAAGCAATGAAACCCATCACAACCTTGTTCATACCTGAATTTAAATCTCAGTTCTGTCCAGAAAGCCCCTCCCTTTGCCTTCTCCCGAGGAAGGGTCTGAACTCTTTGCATTTGACTCCTGAAGGCAGCCCATGAGGCAACACAGGGCATTGATTGGTGCTTCAGAGTTGTAAAAAACCTACAGCAGAGAAAAGAGGAGCTTGAAAAATTGTCGTCTTCATCTTCTGGGATTAGTTTGTGCTTCTGATAATAGTTAGACAATGTGAGTCTCTCTGGGGAAGATTGCTGAAAACAGCACAGGGAGTTTTTTATAGCTAATGCTTGAATTATAACAGATAATGGACTTGATTTGCACAAGAGCAAATATGGAAGTTGAGTGTTGCAAGAAGCCTTGCACAAAAACTAAGGCTTTTATATAAAACCCCTTTAAAATTCATTCCAGTAAGCAATGGTGTTACTTAACATAAAACTGTAATTTGGAGAACTTGGAGTCCCACAGCTCAAGCAGGGAAGCATCTTCCCAGTGCTGGGGGGGCTGCCAGTGCCTGCCTCCCCCTGGCTCCTAGCACTGTGTTAGCCCTGGCACACAGCAGGGCAGGGTGGGCTGCCCTGTCCCCTGTTAGCTCCCCCCCTGGAGGCGCCCTGTCCCCTGTTAGCTCCCCCCGGAGGTGCCATGTCTCCTGACTGTCTGTCCCCCACTGGAGGTGCCATGTCCCCTGTCTGTCCCCCACTGGAGGTGCCATGTCCCCCAGACTGTCATTCCCCCTGGAAGTGCCATGTCCCTTGTCTGTCCCACCCTGGAGATGCCATGTCCCCCTGACTGTCATTCCCACCCTGGAGGTGCCATGTCCCCCGGACTGTCATTTCCCCTTGGAGGTGCCATTTCCCCTTGGAGGTGCCATGTCCCCTGGCTGTTGTCTGTCCCCACCCAGTGACACCCTATCCCCTTCCAGTCTCTCTCCCAGTGACACCCCGTCCCCTGCCAGTCTG
>JAOXXN010000150.1:80365-93253 GCA_026770055.1 Myrmophylax atrothorax
GGACCCCACACTTTCTCAGCTCCTCCAGTAATGGGCAGGGCACAAAGCCATGACAGACACTGAGTGTGATCTCCACGAATGTCACGGAGGAGGGATGGACAGGTTTTTGTTCAAGGACACCCACACCCATCTGCCAAGGGGGACAACCACTCCCTGCAGGGTCTTTCCAGCAGAAGCCTCTCAAGCAGCAGCTCTTCCTTGGTGATGAACAGAGGGAGAGAATGACCTGGGCTTTCTGATTAAATGAGGAAAGCACAGCTCCAACGCACAAAACAGGCTGACCCTTTCCATGATGGACTTACATAATGTGAGATACACCAGGAAATCTTTTCAAGTTGACATTAAAGGAAGCACAGTATGAACAAATGCTGTTTTTGAGAACTAACCTACAGGAACAGAGAGTTACTTGCAACCTGTGGCTTTAAATGCTAAATTAGGAACACACTGCAGACCACAGTACATAAACACCCCCTTCTCACTGTCAAGTACACAACAAGGAGCTATTTTCATCCCAAACCACAAGGCCATCCCCTTCCTGCTGCTCTGCTACACCAAAGTGAAGCTTCACTGAAATTCTGCAGGTGATGCTGTGCCATCTACAGAACCTGGCACCAAAGGGTGGTAGTTTTATTTTGCTGCATAAAATTTCCTGTGATACAACACCCTGGGTTTGGTACTCAGGACTGGTAACACCATATTCCAAGACGTTATGCCCTTCCAGACTTTTCCTGAGGAAAGTTAAACCTTCCTGTGTCCTGCAGTCACCCAACCCAAGTCTGACTTGTGGGTCAGTCTCAGTCCTACAACACAGGATCATTGTGATCAAGTGTGAGTTCTTCAGGGTTTTGTTTGAACTGCAGCATTTCTCAAGCCCTGTGCTCTACTCCATGTGTGAGCACATCCTGAAATTCTGCTTTCCATTATCTCTCACTTTGTTCAGCAATTCTGATTTCAGAATTGTGACTCCTGGAGAGCACACCCTACAGTCACAATCCTGCCCATTCCTGCTGACTCTGCAGCTGAACTTGTATTTACCTTTTAACCTCTGTCCCATCCAGTATAATCCACTGAAGGACTTTATGCTTCCCAAGAAAGGCAGGTCATGAAATGTGGGAGAACCAGTGGCAGTTCAGCTTCCACATCCATCAGGCCCAGGCTGTGTATGGACCAGCTCCACAAACAGGACCCTGAACAGTTTCAGCTTAGATCACAGTGAGGTCTACAGCAGTGAAGATGTCATTTTAAATCTAAACCTTACACAGAGCAGAACACCTGAGAATGTGTGTGTGTTCTTAAAGCAAATGTAGAAGTATTAACTCCCAGGAACACTGTTCTGCCCCAGGAAGAGTCTCCACACCTCTGTTCCATCACCACCAGTCACCCAGGACTCTGTGCCTGTGGCACAAGCCTGGCTTTCATTTACATGGTTGGTAATTAACCCACTGCAGTAACAGCACTGATGAAATCTGCATGTCAGAAACATGTGAACTGGAATTCAACCATATCAAGACTATTGTGGTTTAAAAATAATCTGCTACATTTTAACAGTTATTTTGCAGGTTTAGTTTTGCAGCCTTACTACTTGTCTGCATTTGAATTTTTGATGTAACTGAAGACTGTAAGAGCCAGCCTGTCCTCTAAGGAAATCTGAGACTTTTCCGACTTCTTCAGAAATTATTCAAGGGGGTCACATGTCCAACATGATACATGTTTTCCTTGACATTTAGACAATAGTGTGACTGCAGTACCTCTCTAAAACAAAAAGAACATGTGAAAAAGTGCTGCTGAAGTAGAACAAACTTCTCCCCTTGCTCATTGGTATCTAAACTACACAACCAAGTCCTCAAGTTAGGGCTCAGTTCCTTAGGAATAACTGGTTTGATTTTCCAATTTCTCACCATATTCTTTTTACAACATTGTTGCTCCTTTAAATAATATGCAGGAAATGCTTGGGGTGTCACAGGGACCAACGTGGCCCTGGTGCCTCAGTGCTGAAAGAAAGATTTATCTCAGCTGCTACATTCATGTTTGAACAGAGAGAATGGAAACGTGTTATCAAAACGCCACCTGAAGCCAATTTTTACTGCAACAGCAGTTCTGTAAAATTGTATTTCCAGTTTCTCTAGGAAGGTGAATGTCAAACCATTTCAGCAGAACCATTTCATTACACTACATGCCCAGGGTGGCTTCTTCCCTCTGCGGGAACTGATGAGCCAGCTATGAACTCCTGAAAATATTCTTCATGGGAGGCAGCAAAAATGGAAAGAGAACTTCCCAGCTCCCAGCACAAGGGAATGTACTCACTGCTGCTTTCCATCCTGGTTAACTGGTCCACAGATGTCCTTGACACACTCTAATTTGGCTCAGCTAGGAAATAAACCACAGCAACACAGCAATTTAGTCAAACAGAAGTGAATTCTAGAGAAATACTTGATCAGAGTATCTGTAAAAAACACTCACCCAGAAAACAAACAAGGTAATTGAACTGTTGCCTCTTCATAACTTACACATATTTAATGGCATGACACTGTAAAACTCTGCTTTTTTTTTTTTTTTTTACTTTATAGATCGAAAAAGGATCTTTGCCTATTTATATACAAATGCTCTGTGTCTTCTTACTCTGCTCTTCCCCAGCTGGAACAGAGATATTTGTCCATGATGTGGCAAAATTTGAACACAATTGTGCGCATCCATTTTTTCAGCACCAATAATAAATTTTCTCACTTAGCAATCCAATGTGAAAACTGAGTATATAAGGTGATTACATTTTACTCAGGGTATGGTGGAAGGATGGAAACATGGTTTTGTCTGGTTCCAAGCAGTTAAAAATCCATCAAGCACAACCCTTTAATGAAAATCAGCATTTACCAAATCAACAACCTCTTTCACTTTACTATAAACTGCCTCCAAGAATACTCTCATGATCCAAGAATCCAACTGCACAGTCCATATAAAACTGCAATTTTTAGGCACAGCTCTATTATTTTCTGTGCCTGATTGAAACAGGCTGACAAATTAGTAGCACGAAGACACATCAATGAAGTCTGGCAGGCAATAACACAGGACTTAATACAGCATTTCCCCTTTTATTTGTAATACTCTATATTTTATGTGTTACAGCTATAAATTTAGATCACAGTGTGAATATAACCCCCAAACAACACAGCCATGGGCCACCAAAAGCTGAGTCCAGTTTGGAACCACAGCACACAACAAGGTTTGTGTGATTTCAGAGCCCTCAGAGTCTGGGACTGCTGAGCCCCCACTGCAGTGTGGGTGGTCCCTGGTCACAGCTGAAAGCCTTGTGCCTTCTCCATGAGCCAGCAACTGGTCCTAACAGGGAGAACCTCACCAGAAACCCCCAGACCTGCATGTTCTTACAGCTTATCCAGCCCCCATGGGCACTGTGAGCTGCCAGCAGTGACCAGTTCAGGCTGGGACAACCAGGACCTTTCCCAATCCATCCTTGTGAACACACAACAAACACATGAGAAGAAACAACAGGAACTTCTGTCCTCCACTGCACACTGGGATGGACTGTCTTGTCCCAGGTGAGATGACAATGACACACATTCTAACCAGCCCTCAGGCCCCACAGCACCTTGCCCAAAGATGAACATTCCAGTGCAAACCAAACCACCCTGATCAGAACAGTGACAGCTGCAACAGAATGAGACCAAGGGCACAGCTAAGAATGTGTGAAAACCCACAGCCTCAACTACTACCCCATCACTTCCACTTGAACCTTCTGTGCTCTGACCAGGAATCAACTCTGTCAATCTATTGATTAAAAAACATGTTTTTGTCCAAAGAGGTAAAGGTTTCTGAGTGGAGGTGGCAGCATGTTGTTACTGCCAACAACTCCTCTGCAGGAGCAAAATGTTTAAAGGAAAAGGAAGCAAGATCCAAGCACAGCATGGATTGTGTTGCAGCAGGAGGGCTCAGAGCAGCCCTCAGACAGAGGGAATGCAGAGCAGAGCTGCTCATCAGTCCCTGCAGAGAAACAGCTACAGAGACTTCAGGAGTCACACTGCAACTGCCTGAGAGAGAACACAGAGAGGCTGAGCACACCACCCACACCACAAATGCATACAAGCAACCACAGAGTCTTGAATTTGCTTTATTTTTCTCTGCATAAGGAACCCTGCACAGGCAATTCAAATTAAAACAAAATAAATATGTGAATATTCATGTAAAACAGTCCTGGCTAATGAACAATTATACACAATGTACAACTCTTCATGTTCACTGGGAGGGCTTACAAATGTACTATTCCCAACAAAAATGCACCAAAATGTCTCCATGCAAACTTATCAAAAGTGACCAAAAAAAGGAGAAAAAACTTACCCATCAGATTTTTTGTTTGGTTTTTCCTTTTTTCTTTTGTACAATCACAAAAAAATAAAAACAGCTAATTTTTGTTGTTACATTTAGAGTAACTAAATGTGGCCACCATCTATTAACATCTGGTTTTATGCTCCTAAAACATCTATGGTTACTGTAAAATCATGTCAATGCTGAACTGGACTTCGGGCACTATGCGTGGTCAAAGGAGGATGGTTTTGTTCACAGAGTGTTAATAATCTGTGTCTGAGCCCTCTGCATTGTCCACATTCCTGGAGAGCATGTAATTGTCCATGTCTATAGACCTGCAGTTGTTGATTGCATAGCGCAGGCGCTCTGCCATCACGAGCTGGCTGGAGTAGGGCGGGAGGCGCAGCTGGAAGAAGCACGTCTGTGAGGTAGGCAAGCTGTCATAAGGCTGTGGGGGGACAGGAGGGCACCTGGTGAGTTCTGAGGGCAGGGAATATGCCACACACCCTCTCTCACTGCTCCGTGCCTTCCTCCTATCACTCAGCATTGCACATTCCATCCCCAAACTCCTCTCAGGAAGCAAAGCAGCCTCCCCTGTTGGCAGCATTTGTTTCAGCCTTAAGGACGTGCCAACTTCTGCTGCATCACTTACTCTGTACATAATTCAACCCATTAAGGCAATTCACCTCTTTGAAAATCTGATCCCACTCCTCAGCCCTCTGGAAGATACCAAGCAACAATCAAACTCCATCCCATTGTGTGTCCCAACATGGGGCAATTTGAGACACCTGACCAAAGATGACAGACAAACCACTGTTATCTTAGATTTTCTCATGGGCTTGATTCATGTTGCTCACAAAGAACATGTTTTCACTGCACAAACCTCCAAAATAATGCCAAATGAAGCATCCTGTATGTAAAATAATACACTGCAAACTGATTGCAGTGGTTTTAAAATGTTACAGTTCACAAGTGGTCATGTGTTACAGAAAATTAAAACTTTAAAACAGAATGAACATTACCAAACAAAAGAAGAGATTGGAACAGAAAATCACTCTGGACAAGTTCCAATAGAAGAAGGTTTGTTTGTGGTGCAAGAACTTGTCTTGACCTCCAATCACCAACTGCAGCAAATTAATTAAGATGCAATTCATGCAGCCTATGTCCTTCTACACAGTAAAAATTTTCAGGGTTAACTCAGAGCACATCCCATCCCATACTTTTTCTGCAAGTTTAAGTTACAGAAACTGCCTCCTCCTGGCACAGGACAGACTATACTAGAGATGAATAAAATAATCATAATAATAAAAAGACAAACCCAGCAACTTACCCTATCAACCTTCATGATTTGGAACCGCTGGGAGATGTCAGCTGTGTTGGCTGGCAGCCGAGACCTTCCCGACACAAACCTCATGAAGAGGACCCTCTCCTCGTTGGAGAACTCCTCCAGGGTGTGCCAGAACCACTGCACCAGCTGATGCTGCTCATCCACCTCCCGGTACCGCACCACCTTCTTCAGCACCTCCACGGAGATCTCGGGCATTCCACACACCATCTGCTCCAACTGCTTGGCAGTCAGAAGGGACAGCAAAGGGACGGGAACAATCCAAGACATTCCTTCCCTGACAGCAGCCACCTGTGGGCCAAAACCAGAGCAGACACTTGAGGTGAAATTGTCTTATCTCTGCCACTTCTGCACCATCCAAATAAAGAAGTAATTTCTCAACTGAGAAATGGCATAGAGAGACAGAACACGTGCAAGTACAGCCTCACACACACCCACCTGGCAAGGGCTGCATTGTTTCTCAAAATCCTAGAGAATGTTATAGGTATTTTTAATTGTAATTGCACATTAAAAAGCGTGTTTTGATACTCAACAAAACTACTTGAAGTACAAGCTGGCAGCACAACTGATGATGGCTAAACCAAGGAGCTGTGTAAATACAAGTCAGACTTTGTTCCACCTCAGGTGTGTGTAAGAATGCCATACTTGTTCTGCAAGACTTAGGATTTGGTAGCCCTGATGAGGAAGCTGCTTTTCTAACCCAGGTAATACCATGCATGCATCTGTATGCTGTAACTAGTACACTGCTCTCCCAAGGGTCACTGATCAAATGGCAAAACACACACAAGTTTGCCAACAGGTAGCGAACACTTCACAAGACATATAATGAAATATTTTCAGCTTCTGTGCTAAAGCAGAAGAAAAAGTTTTAAGTGAAACAGTTCTTTGTCAAAATTATGTACTTCAGCTATTTTTTTATGTTGTTAAAATGTTCAATGATAGCTCCCAGCATGCAAAACTTCAGGCTCTTTCTTCACATGGGGACTACTCCAATGTAGGACAAGCCCTGATTTCTAATGCTCTTCTGTCAACTGAGCAATTACTCAGAAAAGTAGGACTAATTTAAAAGAAAATCCCAAAACAGTTTGTGGGGGAAGAAAAGCCACAGGGATGTAGTGAAGATGCAGAAAGCCAAGCTCTTCTTACCACAAACTGTGATGGAAACTGGGATAAATCATCCCCCTGTTCCCCCCACAGCAGGTGGGTCACACCGAGTCTTACCTGACGGTCCATCTCATGGAGTCTGTACTCAATGGCCCTCTCCACATACTCTTTCCTGTTTGAAAAGGTAAGTGGGATACTGTTCCCTCCAGGGATTATGGGAACCATTTTACCATCAGCACTTTGGCCAACAAAAGAATCTAAAGGAATCATCTGTGATGAAAACAGGAAAAGTAGAAGTCACTCTAGTGTCCAAGTTTAACATCTTACTCTAAGTCACCTAAAACTATATATAATAAGATCACTAACTATTCTAAATGCACATGAAGTACTTGTTATGCCAAGAATGGAGACTGAAATGATCTGAATACTTAAGTGAAGGTCAATCTGAAAAAGTAACTACCTCCAGAATAAACCTGAAAGCTTCAACTTTCTTATCTTACCTCATGGAAATTTTCTTCAGTAATCCCACTGTCTTCAATGTGAAGAATGCTGTTGAGGGTCTGCACATAGAGCAGATCTACCTCCTCCAAATCCTCCAAGATGAGTGGGATACAACAAAGTTGCTTCCATACCATTGGAGCCAAATGAAGATCTAATGGCTTTTTTGTACGAATAGCTACACCCATGAGAATGCCCAGGAACTTAAACTGCATGAGATGTTCATCTAAACATGATGAAGGGTTAAAGAGAAACCTGAAAGAACAGAGAGTCAGTGAAAAGACTCTGGTATTGTTTCTGTGCTACTTCACTAGAAAAATTTCTAATCACAGCACAGTAACTGCCAACGTTATCACCAAGGGGTGTCCAGATCAGAACATTCTTGTTATCTTTAGCTGCTGCAGCACTGGGGGCTGAGGAAGCAGCACTCCTGACCACAAAGGCTGGCTCTCCCCATGTTACTCTGAATTCTGCCACCAACAATCCAGCAAGTGCATGCTAAAACCACGCCCTGTCCTCCACAATAAATAACATCACAACCTGAAGGAAAAATGTACTGGAGACAATCATGAAGCCTCATCATTTGGTATAAAACAGTTAATAGAATATTTTGATTTTTCACCCACTAGCATCTGCAACAAAAGCAAATCCTGCCCAACTCACCTGTCCCTGTTGTAGCCTACTTCAGCTGTAGCATTTGGGGAAGGAATGAGCAGGTCTACTATTCCAGTTTCCAGTTCCTTAAAAATCAACAACAAAGAGGCTTCCTTAGACACAGGGGTAACAAACCTATACCAGAACTATTAAGACATTATAGAATTACACAACAGAATATTCCACTACAGTGATGATTACTCTTTACAAATCAATATGAAACACTGAGAAGAAAGTAAACATGGCAGGATGATTGTAAGTAATAAAAGCTTTTTTTTTTCCAAGACCTGCCCTTATGTCAGACTATAATGGTTATTTTCCTGTGGCTGTTCTGTGATATATTCCTGGTACCTATTTCCAAACTAACCAGAAGCCATAATCATAAGCTCTTTACCCTACTGGTGCAGCCTTTCCAAGAACGAAAAAAATGTCTGTTCTGAACCTTCATCACACCTCAGATTCAATGTAAACTGTCTAGGAAAGAACCCCAAAATTATGCCTCAAGCCCTTACCTGAATCAAACCTAGTCTTACAGGCTTCAGAAAATCCACTGATAAAGGGAGTTCTTCAGTTTCTTCCACCCTGTACCCTTACTCTAACTCCAGTGTCAGCTCCAGCACTATTGATAGCTCTTGTCCTGTCCCAGACTAAGCAGAGAGACTAATTATCCTCCCTAATCCTCATTTGAGGCTTTGGGAAGACTAAGGAACAACCAAACTTCTGCAGCCAGCACTGCCCTGAATCCTCCTCCTGGCTACAGTCACAGTTGCGTCACGGGGATGAGACTCATCCCTAAAACCACAGGCAGAACACATGAGCATTGACCAGCTTTATCTTAGTCCTGTAGGCTGGAGTCTCCAATTCCTGGGGAGTCTGCAAGGACAGCTGTTAACAGTGGCCCCACAACCAGGCACTTCCTGCTGATGATCTTTCCAGCACTGACTATCAGAGATGACATGTATCTCCAGGTCTGTGAGAAAACACCTGCCTGAGGTGCTTCTGCACTGCATGAATGGAATGAATGTGCTGTAGTCATGGAATACAGTGTAGCTTCCCTCATAGAAGGTGCTGGCTGGACAGAATGGAAGGCTGCAAAATACTCGCACGGTGTGTAGAATTCCAAGGGGGCTGATATAACAGTAGCTATAGTGTGGCCTCCAGTGCCATGCTCTAGTAATCACAGTGGTGTTGGATCAAGGGTTGGACTTGATAACCGCAGAGGTCTCTTCCAACCCGGCTGATTCTATCATTTTATGATCTCCTGGACACAATCTAGGAAGGTTTCTTTATCCTCAGAGACATCCCTGAGCAGGCAGCCCTAGTGCTGTGCTCAGGACTGAAGAACAAGTACCTGCCGTGCTGCAAAAAGGAAACTTGAAAAATACTAAAAGACACCAGAGAGAACAAAACCCCTATTCAGGCATTTTGAGTTCCCAGCCATACCTGACACATTTCTGTGATGGTGTCATCAAACACTCCACCAGCATCATCCGCCCCTTCCCCGACAAGTTTCACCTTCCAGGCGCGGGAGGGCAGGCGCAGGTCGGAGGCGTTGAGCTTCACCACCTGCCTGGCGATCTGCACGAAGATGGGCTTGCACTTGCGGCCTCTGGGGGGAGAACACAGGGCCACGTGGTGTCACCGTCCCAGGGCAGGGCTACAGGGCCACCAGGGCATGCCCAGAGGGCTCAGCATGCCCAGAGCTCGGGAGCGGGGTGGGTGTGGGTGTGCCAGGGGTGTGCCGGGGTGTGCCAGCTGTGAGGGCAGCACTGACCTGGTGGAGATCCTCTTGACGGTGATCTGGGGCCCATAGTTCTTGCCCTGCACCATGGTTTTGCCGATGGAGCGCACCATGGGCAGTGTGTACACACGCGGTGCCAGCAGCGGCCGCAGCTGGCCCTGCACCAGCCCCCATGTCCCAGCGTTGTAGTGAGATGTGCTGTTCTGAAACACAGAATAGACATGCCCATTACGGATATTAATTCCAGTCTTTACAGAATAAGACTGAATGTGGCACTCAGTGCCATGATCTGGCAATCACAGTGGTATTGGATCAAGGGTTGGACTTGATGATCTTGGAGATCTCTTCCCACCCAGTTCATTCTATGATTCTGTGATTCTTAGACCCTTCAGAGCAATCACTGGCACTCCAGTGTTTCAGGAAACAGGTTAGCACTTTTTGGTTGTTGTTTTGAAGACAATAAGCTTTTGGAAAGTGAAACACTAGTCAATGCTAGTGTAAGTGAAAATACAGAACAATACCTTCACAAAGTTCGGTTTAATCCAGAATTATATATATATATTTCTATTTTTTACAAAAAAGGCAACAGATCCTATTACTAAGATCCATCTTGACCTAGCCAGAAACTCTCTAGCAACATGACATAACACACCACAGCCAAGCCAGTTTTTTCCTGTGGAATTTTACCTGGTTATTGGGACTGAGGTTAAGTAATCTCCATGAAGAGTACATGAGGTCAGAGAAATGGTAGAGCAGCCTCAGCCTCGCTCTCACTGTGTGAATGCTCACTTCCTTCAGTGCCCCGTACTGCGGTGGGATGGCATCGGGCAAGCCGAGCTGCAGAGGCACTGACACACCTGCCCCAGGAGAGAAACAAAGCAAGATCTGAGAAAGGGGGATCTGAGAAAGGGGTACTGCTCTGCTTTGGGCTGGGATGGAGGTGATTCCCCCACAGTAGCTCAATTGCCTGCTGGGGTTACACCATGGCAGCAGCCAAATTGAGACTGAGAATTTGAAACCCTGCATGGACATAAAACAACTCAAATTTTGCCCCAAATGTTCAGCGATCCTTGTTGCACTCATAGGCCAGGAGCACCAGGATAGAAATGGCCCCACAGGTCCTTACCTGGAGCCCGGGGGGGCACCGGGGGCGCCGTCCAGGCAGCGCTGTGGCAGCGCCCGGCCGAGATCTGCCGCACGTTCTTGCCCTGCAGCACCGTGACCAGGGTGGGCTCCCTCACGTGGTTGGTGTGGCCCAGCCCCAGCTGGGATTGGGAGCACAAGGAAAAGGGACAGAACAGTCAACAGCTGTGATGATACTACAAAAACTTTCTAAGCAAAATTTCAGAGCAAATGTTAAAAAACCTATGTTTATCTGCAGTATATACTGGGATTAAAAATATTTACCACAGATACATATTTTTGTATTTTATTTTTGATAAAATGTTGCATCTGTACCCAATGGGAGGAGCAGATCAGGTGTCAGAGAGAGCTGAAAACAGCTGGACACTTCTTGCAAGATCTTTTCCAGCCTGAGGAACTACCCTGTGCTATTAAGTCATCCAATTTGCACAGTCTCACACAGAGACAACTGAGCTCCTACATCTCCTCTGTGCCACTTAAATGCCATTTTTTGTTGTAGCACATGAATTGCTACAATAGTTTATAAAAATACAATGTGTAATGAGAAAGTTTAATGAATCTGTTCTGACTTTTTACTGAGTCTCACACCATATTCTAATTTCATGTTCTAGAGCTTAAAACCTTCCTATGACAAGAGTGTAATTTTTTTACTACTAGGTATAAAACCAGTATTTTGAAGCACAAGGAAAATCATTATACGTTTTTCAGAATCAATTTCTCCACATTTTTTACACTAACAATTTCATTTTTTACCCTAACTATTTCTTCTCTTCCAGGAACACCAAGTACCATATAAAAAACCACCCCTAACAAACCAAAAGAAATTCAAAAAAATCCACCCCAAAGAGGTTCCTCAGAAAGTATTCTAAAAAACTTGCTCAGCAAGACTTCTCAAAAACTCAATCCTAAAACACCAGAGGATGAAATTTGCCCAAACTTCCTGAAACATCATCAGCTAATACATGAAGAGGCTCTTTCTTATATATGTAGCACGCAGAAATGTCAAAAAGCTGAAGTCCTTTCAAAAATTTGAGGTTTTGAGTTATACACATGGGGAAGGAGAATTCATCACTTAATTTTTTTTTGACTTTTAAAAAAATCACTCTTTTAAAAAGGTTAGTTTACTTTTTCTCTATGAAAAGCAACTGACACAAATCTCACTGACACCAACGATAGATTTTATTAAATTCAAAAAAATCAGTGATAGCTCACAAATTAGGTAAAAACCTAATTTTTAGAAAAGGTTAATTTACATTTTCACTACAAAAAGCAACTGAAAAATCCACAAATCCCACTGACACCAACCATAGAATTTATTACGCTGAAAAAATCAGTGATAGCTCACAAATTAGGTAAAAACCTAATTTTTAAAAAAGCTTGGATTAGGGTAATTTGTCTAGAACATTTCCCAAACTGCTACCACATAGAGCACAGGGCAACAATATGAAAAAAACGGAAACTGCCCAAACATCCCTGCGATGATGCCCCAAGTGCACCTGCAGTGCCAGCCCAGCCCGCCAAGGGCGAGGCAGGGCAGCAGCAGTACCTGGCCCTCGGAGTTGCTGCCCCAGGCATACACGTCCCCGCTGGAGGCCAGAGCCAGAGTGTGCTCGGCACCCACGGCGATGTCCTCAATGAACACCCCGGCCAGCACCGGCACCTGCTGCGGCCGGTTGTGGTTGCGCGCGCGGCCCTCGGGCAGCCCGATCAGCCGATCTGCAACACAACAGGGAGGCATCAAGGGGTTCCAGGGGCACTGCAAGGGGCACTGCACTGCAGGCAGGGACACAGCTCCACACAGCCCTGCAACTGCGACACCAGTGCAACCAGGGAGATGTGGAGGGGATGCTTCCTGCAACACAGGGGTCCCCATTCTGCTAAAGCTGCCTGTGCAGCCTGGAACAGTGTCCTGGTTCAGGTTCAGCAACAGAGACCACTGTGTGGGTGTGACCAAAGCTGTGGATTCTACATTCTCTATACCATTTCCCATGCCTGACTCCTCACGCTGGGACCTGGCTGGGAAAGAAGCCTGGCAGAGGAGCTGGGAGAACTCCCCTCTGGGGACTCCTTGGCACCTCCACACCCACCT
>JAOXXN010000150.1:106730-124265 GCA_026770055.1 Myrmophylax atrothorax
CCCCTTTGGTTTTCTTTTCCCTTCTTTCTTTTTCCCCTGGGGGAAGAACACTGACTCTGTGTTGGGCAGTTGGCATTTTGCCAGCTCAACCCAACACAGTGTTCTGCTGTCTTGGGTTAGGCTGAAACACTGGTAAATCTGGTAATTGCACTATGACATCACTTATATCAAGATCAAAATCAAAATCAAACTTGGGTAAGGAAAAGCAGCTGTACTCATGTTCCCTAGGTCTTGGCACAGGGAAGCTGTCTGAACTCAAGAGTCATTAGAAGGGTTAATACATGCAACCAGTGGGGAAACATTGTTTATGTTTGTTTCAGAATGTACTCAAAACAAGTAGATAAACCAGTGCTGTTGACACAAACAATCCCTGGGAATACAGCCAAGTTCCCAGGAAGCCAGCTGAGGTCCTTGGTCTTCCCTGTAAGGGTCACCACTATCTATGTGTTAGGCTGAGCTGGCAAAATGCCAACTGCCCAACACAGAGAGAGAATCCACTCCCCACTAAGGGAAGAGGAGGGAGGGGAAAAAAAACCAACCAAAAACTGAAGAGGAGGGAAAAGAAAACCCAAAACAGCAAGCTTCTTATATTATACAAGAGAGAGACAATCAAAACCAGAATATAATACATATATATATATGTATACACACACAAATGTGAGAAAAAATAAACTAACAACAACAATGACTGCTGAATCGCCCACCCAACAACACAGACCTCCACCACCCCAGCTCACAGAAACACCCCAACAAACTGCCCCAAAAGGATACCCGGCAAGAGAGAAAACAAACAACAAAGAAAAAAGGTACTTCCCAAACCAATCAGCTGTGAAGTGATGAATGAGGCCCAACACCCCCAGCAAGGGTGAGCGCAGGTCTGCTCAGCACAGGCCATGAAGGGACTGAGCCAGGCACCTCCTACACCTTCTTTTATACTTGATTTTGATGCCAAAATGATATGAAATATCTCTTTGGTTGCTTAAGTCAGGTGATGCTTGTCCCCTCTAGCCTGAGTAGACAAAACTACCACACCTGCACACCCACCCCGTGGCACCAGGAGGGCTGCGGCGGGCGCGGCATGGCGCTTACCCTGTTCTGGTGAGCCTCCAGCTTGATGAAGGAGCACTTGCGGAGGTCGCCGCCCATGTCGGCGAGGGTTTGCGGCACACTCTGGTTGTCGCGGTCGTGCGCCGCAAGCGCCCGCACGAGCTGCTGCGCCGCCCACTGCCGGTGCTGCGACGACAGGCGCGACGACAGGCAGCACGCGGCCAGCGCGTTAGCCAGCTCCAGAGGGCCTACAGCAGAGGGATCATAGGAGGGATGGGCATACAAATGGGCAATTAGACCTGCTTAAACGAAACAATGAGATAGATGATGCCCACATGAGTACCACACGCAGCTGCACACGTGAACACACAGCATTAGGCACAATTCCAAGAAAAGATTAACAACAAGGTCGCGATTGTGTTAACTACTAGGCAAAGCCCCTTCTGGTACTAAGAGAAGAATAACCCCAGTTATATTTTCACATGAAGAACCTCAAGAATAGAATCATACAGTTTAATTCCCACCAGAGGGAACATGCCTGTTCAGAAGGCAAGTGCTTTCGGAGCTGGAAAGTGCCTCCCAACACTCTGCTGTCACTGCCGTGTCCTTCCCTCTCTTTAGCCCAGCAACAGCAGCTGCTTTATGGCTCCCTGACCTCCCAAGGCAGAGGCAGCACAACCTGCTGCATCAGACACAGAACAGCACTAGGGAGGCAGCAATCAGCTGCTACCTCCCCTGATTGCCCCAGGAGGCACAACCAAGGCTCAGTGTCTCAGCGCTGTGGCTTTGAATGACACACACTCAGACTTTCTATAAAATGGCAAAAGATGCAATTATGCAATAAAACATATTTCTAATTAAAATGTGCCATAAACTCTAAGATTCTTTTGATTCAAACGAGTTTGGTACATTTTTCAGAGCATATTTAGACATTTTTCTAGCAAGTCTCTCTCAAATATAAATGAGGAACTCAAGATTTAATGATTAACATTTAAAAACAAAGCCATGTCATACCTTTCTTTTCAATTTCAGCTTTATCATAGTTTGGCCTCAGTTTGGCCCCTTTGTCTGCCAACAACGCTACAAGTGCTTGAGTAACCACAAAATTCGGAGATGTGACAAGTTTGTTTTCTTCTGCAATTCCTCTTAAAAAACTTGGCAAAAATTTTCTCTGAATTGGATCATCAACTGTTGTCAAGTTCACACCAGTTGCTGCAGAGATCAAATTCTAGGAAGAAATAATTGAAGATGATAAATAACCATGACAAACAGAAATTTTAGAAAACATTTTGAGCTGGATAAATCAGGCACAGTCTTAAATATTTATTTTTTTTCCCCCTGTTCTCTACACAGAGTTGAATCAATTAAAAACCCCAGAGCCTAAACAGAAAACCCCTATGAACACAAAAAGTACATCCATTTTCCCCACTTGAAAAGAGTACTCAGCAAGAACACGTACACTTACTTGATTTTTAACCAACAATAAAAGATAGCCTTGTACAAAGGCATGAACAAGAACTCTAAGGAGATCCTCAAAAGCTGAAGGCAGTCTCATCCCACTTCAGAAGGTAAAATGGTCGATATGTACAAAAGGCATTGCTTTATCTCATGTACAGGTAGTTTAGGGCAAGTACTGCAGCTGCAGTGACAATCCTACCTGTGTACACAACTGCACCAGCAGCTTTGCAGCACTAGGAGTATTTGATGCCAAGCACCCAACTGCTGTGCTCAGGTAGGCAAGGCAAGAGATGGGCTTGCTTGTTTTGCTGTGGATGCCCCTGGCTCTCTCTGCTGAGCTGGACACAGTGGAGGGACTCGTGGAGAGCCCTGCCCTCCCTGCTGCAGCCAGGCACATCAGCCGCACCAGCGTTCGGATGTCTGTCAGGCCCAGGGACTCCAGACCAGCTGCCAGGCTGCAACTGGAACCACTGCAAAACCAGACAGAAATGCTCTTGGTTCAAAAGAACACAACCAACAGAACTCTTTCTCTTAGAAGTATTATTTAAGCACATAAAATGAGAGTTGCTTCCCCAAACAGTTTAAAATCACATCCTTATGTCCTAGGTCAGCAGCTGGGACCAGTTTATCACTGTGTGGGTGTGACCAAAGCTGTGCATTCTACACCCTCTGTCCCATTGCCCAGCAACTGGTAACAATGGACCATTGGCAGCAGCTGCCCAGGGCACACCTGACCCCTCAGCCTGGCAGCTGGCTGGGAAAGAAGCCTGGCAGAGGAGCTGGGAGAACTCCCCTCTGGGGACTCCTTGGCACCTCCACACCCACCTGAAGGCTCAGCTCTGCTCATGGGCCAGTAACCATTCCAAAAGCCCCCCTGACTGCCAGAGTCAGATCCCCCAGTGTGGAACTCCCTGCCCTGGGGGAGGGACTGGGGGCTTCCACCTGCACCTGAGGGGACAGAATCTTGGGCTTTGGGCACTTCTGAGACCACTAGTCTGATCCAGGGGAGGAGCAGAACCTGGACAGGAGGAGCCCACCACTCTGGCCCAGACTGTGCCACCATCTGCACCAACAGGTTTTCCCTTCCTTTTCCTTTGGACTCGGGGGAACCCCTTGGGGCTCAGCCCAGGGGCCACCAAACCCCACTGTGTTTGTGCCCCAGGGGGCTGGGTTACACTGCTGGGTTTGTGGGTTAAACCCTATTTCTCCTTGTGTCATTCCATTTATTGTAATAGTGTTATTAAATTATAACTTTAACTTATAATCTCTTTTGTTTTGAGTTTGTTTCTCCTGCTGGTTTACCTTTAAACAAGCACAGAAGGAAATGCACTAAAGTCAGGTTTTTAATAGCATTTTCTTCCTTTCTCTCACAGGAGGAATAAAAAAGGAATTTTGAATTCAAGGATTTTCAGCTTCACTGAGCATGTATTTGCTGTGGGTTTGACTGTGAGATTTACCTCAAACAAATCAGATGCAGCAATGTCAATAACTATTTGATGTCTCCACAGTGCCTAAGCACTGCAGAAATTTTGGGAGAGTACTCATCTTCTGCTATGTTAACTACAGCTTGAACTCAGCTTTTTCTTGTTTTTAAAAGAAATAAACCAACACCTCTGTTGTTGCTGACTGAGTCAATCGCCCTTTGGCCTCAAATCTTTTGCAAAACATTTTATTTCTCCTAACTGAAATCTGTGAGTTCTCCATCAAATGACAGTTGATCTGGGAAAAAGTAACCGAGGACACCTAAAAACACGTGTCTCTGTATGGTCAAGGAATCTGAGCAAAAGTGTTCTCAAAATGTATCTTGAAATCATCATCCTCTCTGTTAAAAAGAAAAACTGGTATGATTCCTAAAAGATGTCACTTAAAAATGTAATCATTATTTTTAAGAAAAATCAACAAAACAGCAACAAAAAAGAACCCAGCAAAACCCCACCCTGTTGTTAAAGAGATAGTTTAAGTTGTGAAGGTGACTGAGAAAATAAACTTGAATTCAGTTTCATCTGCTCTGGACTAACCAAAAACTATTTTTAAAAGAAAAACGTAGAAAAATACCTGTTCATGCACACACTGCAGGGAAAAAGGTACACCAATGAAATTTTGCTTTCCTACTCAGTCTTTTAGTTAAAATGCAAATATAAACCCTAATTTTTCCTCTTCTTCCTTTCTCATTTTTCCTGAAGGAAACATGCTTAGATACATTCTTCCCCAGTTTTACACACAAATAGTACTGGAAAATAAATGTACCGTGTACAGGAAATTTAATTGCATCTTTGCTCCTATCATGCTGTCACAAAATACCAAAGCAGCACTAAAAAGTAACACTGTCAGCAGCAATGAACTTGTGAACGTCTGGTTTCAGCAGCACTACAAGTCATTACATGAAAATGACATTTTACCTCTCACTAAAGCCTTCCTCCATTTCAGTGGCATCAGCAGAAGGGATATCACCAGGAGACTGCAAATAACAATGATCACCAGATTTCCCTCCACTTCCAGAGGCAATGGTCCCATGTCTGGAATCTGCAGTCCCTTCTGTGTGAGGCTCCTCATCATCTTCATTTCCAGGGTGCTCGATCATCCACATGGCCAGGACTGTGATGTTCTGTGCATCTGCTTCTCCTCTGGCACCTGGAAGCAGAGAAACCACACTTCACAACTGTATTTTATCATTGATGGTTATTAAAAAAAGAAAAAAAAAATCAATCTTTTAAAATTGTGGGTTTTTTAAAATTAAGTATTCTATTGGGAAAAAGTGTTTCATGTGTATCTTATTTTTCAGTTTAAACTCGTATTACAGCTATAGGTTACCTGTAGCTTCCATAGCTTTTGCAATCTGCCTGAGGGAGAAGCCCATTTCCAGCAAGGGAACCGCAATGGCAGGAGGAGGAGGGGACGTGGACAGGCGGCTGCTTGGATCAGACAAAGCTTCAAAGACAGAAAATGTTAAATGTAAAGTGCACAAATCTTTCTTCAGTGTTACTTTGCTGGACCTTACTTTGCCACGTTAGCTTCAAATAAAGGAAAAACTGTTCTCAACTTTTCTCTATGTTACTTTCCACAAAGTAAGATTCTTTCTGCAATGAAACCACATGGAATTCATTCTCATTGGTAGGACAGATTATCTGTGCCTCTGCTCAAGTAAGATACTGATGATAATCAAAGAGCTACTGCTTTTAAGACATTTCTATTATTTTAATTTAAAACTGTATCAAATTATCTATGTGGTCTATATTTAGGTGGCCTAGATAAAGTTACCCTTGTTCAAACCATGAGGATTCCCAAATGTTAACACATCACACCAATGCACACTCCTCACAAGGGGAAGAAAGAGATGTAATGTATGTGAAAAACCTCCTTGCAGGTGATGGCTACATTTCTGTACAGTCTTTGAAGGGACTCTAAAAAGGTCAGTTACTGCCCCAAAACCACAGTTAATCTTTATCATTTGTCACAGAAGTAAGGTCTGATCAGTGAAGGCAATCATGTCCTAACAAACATTGATGTAAAGACAGTATGACTAGGAGCAAGTCATCCCATAATTAAAAAAGAGGAAAAAAAGGAGATGTGAAACTAAGCAGACCCGTTACTATGAACAAATGAACCTGCTAAAAAAAACAACTAATAGTGTGGATTAAAGAGCAAGAATAAAAAGTTTCTCACTTAGGAATTTTAATGCACAGACTTTGTTTCTCAGCATAAATATGAAATCTTCAGAGCAATACTTCAACTCAGACTCTTCTGATCACTTAATACAGAACACATACACATGTATTTTCTTTTTACTATTATCTCCTCCTCATCACATTACTCATCTGTGCCCTTCAGAAGATCAAGACACTCACTCAACAATTTTCTCAGTCTCCAGCTATTCCATTGTTTCTGATCTGAAGCCTCCCCCCATTGCCTTCACTCAGTAGCAGGAAGGTTGGACAGCCCCTCATTAAATATGATTAATTTTAAGGAGCTATACTGGTGTATGTATCATAAAATACACCAATTCTTGTTTTCTGTATGGTGTGTGATCTAACAAAGCTAGAAAATCAGTGCTCTTAACAGTGGCACACAATTAAGCAAGCAAGCCAAAACACATTAACATTTTGAAGAAATTACCAATTATAATGCATTCTGGTTTTATACATGCAGTTTTTAATCCAATCCACAGCTTTTTTCCATTTGCTTGATAAAGTCTACAGCTAGACAATTACATTTTTTTGTTTAGAATAGTCACCAAAAGATTTTCAACAACACTTTTTATGTCAGGCTGCCTTGCAAAGAGCCTCTGTTGGTTTTCAATCGGCATCACATCACTGGGGGGCTGTGAAGTCACTGCCCTGCCCACACTGACAGGGTTACCTGTTCTGTTGGCGGGCCTGGCAGACTGGGAGTCAGGGGAAGTCAAGCTCTGCCTCCTCCCAACTTCATCTGAAGGAGATGTTGGTAAAGAGGATATTGGAGGAGTCTGAGCACGTCGTGCTGGAAGGACAGTTGTAGTAGGGTAACTGGAGAACATTTGCCTTGAAAAAAGGGACAAAACAGCTTTGTATTAAAAAAAAGCTACACTGCAAAAGATCTGACACAAGACTATTATAGCTATTTACAGAGATGAGTTTTGTAAGGCTAAGGCACAACATGGAGACAAGCACAAAAACACTTGTCAAACAGCTCATTCCTACCAACTTTACTGGTAAAGTTAAATTCTATGCACCTAAAAACCCCTCACAGACCAAGAGCTGTCCCAGGAGATAAAAGGTAAGTAAACATTTTTCCCATTCCCTCAGTTTGTTCAGAACTCAGACAGAGTAGTAAGTCAAGTGAGTATTTTATTTTCACTGCCCTGGTATGAAGGCATTCTTCTAGCTTTAATTAAATTGTATCTGCAAAACCTCTAAGAATTAATAAACTTAGAACAAGACTCTCTGCAATGTAAAGCAGATTTTGTTCTCTATCCCAAACAGTCTTTGCAGATTAAGTAGGTTTATCTTCCATTTCAGCATGTAAGGGTAAAATGAAACAATGTCTTAGCTTACAGGATGTTACCTACCAACTCAGATCTACTCTAGTGTGAGAATCAACAAACATTTGTTATAACAGTAGAGAATTTCAGAGATTTATAATTTAAACTATATCAAATAAACATGAGAACTGAAGGAGAACTTAAGAAAGGTGTTTTCTGTTTCCTATAGAACTCAGATATTACATATATATATATATACAGTGCACAGTAAAAGCTTAACAGCTTTTTATTTCTAGTGACACAAAACCTGTGAGGCAAATAACTAATTAAACTGTGTCCTCTGCAGAGGCAGTCCTTGACAGTAAGTACAAACACCAGCACTTTCAAAGGTCTGTCTAAAGACATATATTGTATGTTAACCACACAACCTACATGGGGGAAATTGGCCTAAGTCTCCTATGCACAAGCACACGACCCGGGAGCTGACAGGCAACCAAGGTCACACCGACCTTGAGGCAGGCAAGGAGTTGGTAAACAACTTAAGACCTGAGGGACAGTCAGCCTCTTTGGCGCCAGAGGTGTCCTGCCAGCCCTGTGGACACCGTTTCTCCACCAATCAGAGCAGACTGCTGTCACATGGACAGAACCTCTGGCCCAATCCCAAATCGGTACCGTTCGCGTGTTCACCCCAAGTAGTTATATTAACCCATACCGTTTGCGTGTTCAGTAGAACGAGTACTAGTACGAGAGAGAACAACAAGTAGGGAAAGAGCATACCAGAATAAAGTTGCAGCCTGTTGATATCAGAGAACGTTCCTGCTGCTATTATTCCCTACACCTACACCCACAACATCATACATGCTGACTGGGTATTTTACCTCAGAAGACTGAGAGGCATCACGCCAGGTGACTCTGAAGCTGGCACAGTCTCTGTGTCAGTCACTGGAGTGGTGGCAGTGGTGGTGTCCTCCAGGGAGCTACTCATGAAAGATGTCGTGCTGGAAGCAGAAGGGCTGGTTGTAACTGGAGTCTGGGCTTGCTGAGACTGCTCACCTTCTTCTACTTGGTGCTCCACTTCTGCACCAGAAAAAAAAGGATGTTACAGCAACATTATGTAATTGTGTAGCCATGGCTAAACCTTCAACTTCCAGAAATAACTACCATCATTCAGAATTCTCCCCAGTTGAAAGAGGTGTGCAGAAAGGCACACCATACACATACTCCTGCCAGTAACTCATGGACTGATGCAAAGACAGCAGTTGATGCTGTTCTCACACCCACACAAGGTAAACAGCAAACAAGCCATTTAATTATGCCAGACCTTATGATATTTAGATTTATCGTTGTAACAGCCAGAATTATTCTCAAAATAGGCAAAGGGGAAAAGGTCTTAGACAGGGAAACAGAACTGATTAACTATAAAACTATTTTTAACTCAGCTGTCCAAGTAACATTTTTAAGAAGGCTTTTTGTTGGTTTAGAAGGAGCACAAATCCTTCTGACAAATATACACAGAACTGCCATTTTTGAAAAGTGTTAAAGACAAATTAAAAACATTCATATTTCTAATTGACTGCTATACATTCACTTTTTATTAAAATAAAGAAGTAGAAAAAAGGCAAAAAGGTCACATCTACAAAACAGTAAAATTGCTTTGCAAAACTTCTCTGTCCGATTAAGACTCCTCCAAAGAGCAACCACCACAAGACTATGTTATCTGTATTATCATAACTATCAATTATAATATAAATTAAAAAAATACTGCAGCCCTATACTTGCAGATTTTGCAAATGTACCTTGTTTAAGTCTGCCACCAAACTGGTCCTCCAGCAGCCCATGGACCACCAACTTGTAGATCATAGCTTGTGCCCGCTCCAGGTCTGCCAGGCCCAGGGCCCTCTTGATGGGCGAGCGCATGACTGCCCGCTTGACCATGTGCCTCATGAGGAACTGCAGGGCAGCCCTCATCTCCACATCTTCATGCACCACTGGGGAGCTGGCACAGTCTGAGTTGTGCCCGTTCTCTGCCAAGACCTTGGGTATTAGCAGCAGCTCAGCGTACTTACTGCAGCTGAGGAGGACACTGAGCGACTTCATAGCCCCCAGGTAAAGGTAGGACAGCTGCACAGCTCTGATCTCTGACTGCACTATATCGTGACTTCTTGGAGCATGGTCATGATTCTTTTTCCTTCCCTCACCAGGCTGGTGCTGGGATTCCATACCTAGTGTTGATGGTTCTAAAGAAAAGGAAACAATTTCATTTTCTGACTTAGAGCTTGCGGCACCATGTCCTTTGTTATCATCAGCACTTGGTCCTAATCGTGTGTCTGATCCAGCATCACCCTCCACCTTCTGGTCCATGTCCCCTTTATCTTCAGATTCATGTCTGTGTTTTTTCTCATGTCTCTTGGTGCTCTGCTTTCCCATGTCTTCATGAATGCCAGTCAGATAGGTAAGGTCCAGCAACACAGTAGCTGTCAGCCCACGAAATCTTGCAACATCAAAAGGCAGTGGTTCACAGGGCTCCAGATTATACAATGGAGTATCACTAGGCGACCAAAAAGTTGGGAAGCTTTAATAAAGATCAGAATGACACAGGAAAAAGCAAGTGAGGGAGAGACAGGAGGAAAGTACAGGAAATTATGTAGGCAAAGTAAGATGTAAAATATATTTGATAAAATAAACAAACCAATTCTAAAAATCAAATGTGAACAGGGGAAAATGAGGTTATGACCAGAAAACAGGGAGATACGGTTTCAAAGTGAAGGCAACAAAGCATACACAAGTTTTCAATAACAAGCACTGAAACCCAGAGCCCCACAGCAGCTGTCAATTCTGTGCTGACACAGGCTTTGGCCAGATTATTTAGAAGTATGTAACACACTTCTACTGAGAAAAACTACCTTCAGCCAAATTTTATCATCATACCTGAGCTGAATCTATGAACAGATTAAAAAGCTTATGAACAAAACTTTCTTCATGTTAAGGAAAAGCTATGACTGACTTCATGTTCTTGTTCAACTACCCATCACCACCTTAGCTTATGCTACTTCTGTCTCTGGTATGTCCTCCAGTGAGGACATGGTTTTAAAAACTAAGGTCAGAAAACCCAACAGACATACAGGTCTGTCTGTCCATGTATATTCAGTGGTATCTCCTGGTAATGTTTAGGACTGCTACACTTGACTAATTTCCACTTGAGGCAGGATAAAAATTCACCAGCCTGTATTTTCACCATCTTGCATTTTCCATATATCCAGCAGATAAATGACTTTTAAATATTCCTTTTCTTCTCCCACAGTATCTTCCCATCTCACAATAAAAACTTCAACCTAAAATGAAAGCAAGCTCTGAACTTAATTCAATGCTTTACCAAGAGCTTGCCTGTGTTCAAGTGCTGTACCACTGCACTCAAATAATGCCACAAGTTATTTTAAGGGCACATTGACCATAGGGCTATACTGTCATACAGGCCTACTTGAAAGAATTTACGTCTAGAACTGAATTGATTGCACTTCAGTATATGTAGTTAAAGTGACAACAGCCTTTGCAAAGACAAAACAGACATAATGCTGCAACAGCTCAAAGAGGCAAACTGACCTCAGCTGTTTCAGAATGTAATTGTAACTGGCAGTAAAAAAAAAAAAATTGGTACTCAATTTCTCCAGAGGACTGTGGTTCAGCTACAGGCAGGAGTTCAAGAAATTAAGTGAATCAAATCATTTCCACACAAAAACACAGGCAAGTCCTGTGAGAGCACCAGAGAGCCCAGGGAAGCCACTGGCTTCATTTCAGAGTTTCCTTCCAGGTGCCTTCCCTTTGAAGGCACGACAGGTGGACAAAGGAGTGTCTCCTTCCAGCCTCCCTCCCGGGTTCTTACCATCAGCAGCACAGCAGCAGCTCCAGACTGTTACCATCTAACACAGGGGCATTCCCTGAGCTCTAACACAGGTCAGACAATCAACAACACTACTCTCAGGGAGCATTAATTTCCACACCACTGAAGCCTAAACTGGAAACAATTCATCAGCACAACTAACGCAACACAATGTTACTTCTGAAGATCTCCAAGCACCACCCACCACCACCAGACCGCGACAGCACAGGAGATGCACCTACCTGATGGTGATCTCTGCCTCGTCCCACTGCACCTTGGCAGAGGTGCTGCCCTCCTTGACCACGCCGAGCAGGGTGGCGTGGCGCCCGGTCTGCCTGTGCACGCAGCGCCCTCCAACGCGCAGCCCGGCGTCCACGCCGCCGATGACAGCCAGCACGGGCCACACCTCGGCACACAGCACCTTCAGCTGTGGCTCGGCCAGCTCGGCCAGCCCGTGTCGCCCGTGCCGGCCCTTCTCCTCCTCCCTGCCCTCCTTCTCCTCCCGCGCCTCGTGCTCCTCCCGACTCTGCACAGAGCGGCTTTTCTTCAGCTTTTGCCCAGCTTCCTTCAGGCACGTTTTGATCTTGTTCAGCCTCTCCACCATTTTTTTGTTGATGCAGTGAGTCCAGCGGTCGGTGCGGTGCAGGATGCGGATCAGCTGGATGGTGGCCTCTGCCAGCACTGTGGCCACGGGGCTGCAGATGGGATCCCCAGGCAGCAGATCCCGGGGCGTCCCACGCATCTGCATGTCACAGATCTTCACCTAAGTGTTAGGAGAAAACAGTGTCAAAGTTGTCTTCTCAACACACCTGAATACACATCTTTTATAAACACAGGAGTCTCCTGCTGAATAGAAAGAATTACTAGCGCTGTATTTTTTTGCCTGGAATCCCCAGGAAATCCACCTTTGCACTCATCAAAGCCTCCACCCCTTCAAACTAAAGGATGCTGAAATTACAACAGTTCATTGGTTTCTCACAAAAGACTATCTAAAAATCCTAATAGTACATTCTCCCCGGTTTCTGAGGAATGGGATTTCTTGTGTAGAACATTGAGTCTGTAAATCAACTCTAAATAATAAAATACATTTTAAATTTACAATAGTTTACAACTGCTAAGACACTGTGTATTTTCAACACTGTTTTTGTCAGAAATCCAAAATGGTATCATACAGGCTGCTATGATGAATATTGATTTAGCCCAGCCAAAACCAGTACTCCCACACAGATGAACACATAAGTTACCTTCTCTCCTGGATTACTGCTATAGAACATAACACAAGGGTATAACTCAGCTGCATCCACATCTTCAAAAGCCAGTTTGGGCTCCTAGTGAAAAAAAAAAACCAAAACACAAAACCCGCAAACTCAGAACACCTTCAAAAGCAAAAATACAAAACATGAAAAAGTTATACCTGTATTATAAAGTTAGTAAGCACTGAAACTGTCACATGTTTTAACTATCAAACCAATACACGTCATATTACTGTTGGGAAAAAAAAAACCAACCCAAACCCAAGAAAACAACTGATGTTAAATACCTCTCCATTTTTACCAAAGGAAATGGTTCTTGCTTCCATATCCAACACACATGTGATGAAATCCCCCTGGGTGAAGCTGGACAGGGTCAGGGTCTGCTCCCCATTGTGGTAGAGGTTGCCACTGTAGGCTCTGTACAGCCACATGTCTGAGGTGGTGCGGTGGTTGAAGTCATGCACCGGCCAGCGAGAAACTCCCACACACGTGCCCTCATTGCCCCGGTTCTCCTTCACAATGTAGAACTGCCAAAACAGACAGGGGAAAAAATCAAGAATACGCAATTTAACACATCAAAGCAACGAAAATTTTCATTACACATAGGCATGTATTGTTCTGGTTTTCTCAGCAGCTTTTAATAAGAAAAAATAGGAAGCTTGTAAGACAAAATCACGCTCTACCTCTAAAATGAATTCTGGGTGTATAAAGTCAATCATTGACAAGTCATTAAAGCTTAATGTACTAGTAATGAAGAAAACTATACATAAGTACACATAGAAGTTGTGGGTTTTTTTTCTGGACTCAAAACATACACACCCAGAATCTGGGTTACAAGTGCTAAAAATAATATAACAGAAAGAAAAAAGCTTTTTGCCTCATGTTCACAGTGAGTGACTTACACAGATTCATGTAAAAAAAAAAGTAAAAGTGCTATTTTAAAGGTGGTACCAACAAGGACCACAACTGTGTATGTATCTTATATTCCT
Source organism: Myrmophylax atrothorax (assembly GCA_026770055.1). NCBI lineage: Eukaryota > Metazoa > Chordata > Aves > Passeriformes > Thamnophilidae > Myrmophylax > Myrmophylax atrothorax. The sequence continues at coordinate 120,312 of JAOXXN010000150.1, forward strand.
AAAAAACCCCAACAAAATAAAAAATCATCCCAGATGATTAAAACGCTAGTCTTGCCAGTCAGGGTAATGTGCCTTTTTGCAAGAACAGAACATGTTTTGTGAAACGTTATTCTACAGAAGAAATTCAGAATATACATATTTCAGTAGGTAACTTTTGAAGAACTAGGCACCTCTGTGCTGATATGGATCTCAGGGAGAAGTAGCATCACCTCTACAAATACACAACACACACTGACACCCTCCAATCTGTGCACTGACATACTCAAACAGCAGCACTCCAAAGCAGCCACAAACTCTTTCCTTTGACTGAAAAACCATAGAATCACAGAATGATTTAGATTGGAGAAGATCCTTAAGATCGTGCAGTCCAGCCACAAAGATAACACCATCATTTACTCAAGCATGTTGCCGTAAGGTAAAACGTATAGACAGCTGCTGTTAATAAATCATAGCCCATTCCTAAAACCCAGTGAGAGAAGTTAAGAAATGCATTTTTCTGCAACCCACCTTCCACTGGTAACACCCAGAAGTAACTCCAGTGGATGCTAAACCATATCCTTTGCCTCCACTTCCATGGGTTAGAATCTGCCCATTCTCCACTATGCAGCACTGAGCTTTCTCAGGATCAAAGGACACCTCCTGGATGGGAAGATTCTCATCCTCATCCTCAGACTCTCCTTGCTTCTACCAGAGACAGGACAAAAGGCTGGTGTCAATGCAGGCCAGGAGCACCCAATCACCACACAAAGCCCAAGCAGAGGTACCTGCAGCTTCATTTCCTGCTCCTTCTCCTTTATCTGGATGNNNNCTTCTCCTTTATCTGGATGGCATGTTTGGCCTGAGCAATGGGAGTCTCCCACATGCAGTCAGAGAGGAGGGAGAACAATCGTTCTACAACCTGGTGTGGTGAACAAATTCAGATCACTTTAACTCCAGGATGAGGACAAGTAACATTAAATTCTTTTACTTTGTAGGAATAAACATCAAAATATTTTGTGCTCTTAGATTAACAAAATCTACGCTAAGCCTCATGTGATCTGGATTTTGAACAAACTTAGAAAACATTTTTAAGTTTAATGAGACTTTTAGAAGAAACAGGTGTAAAACTGTGTAACAAAATATAAAGACCTGAGCCATTTGATCATCTTCAACACCAGATTCACAAGCAGGTAGTACAGCTTCCAGGACATGAAGAGCAAGCAGTCTGGTCCTCAGATTGCCAACCAAGGGAACTCCTAAACGAGGAACAACATGTCAGTCATCTGAAAGTGCCTGCAGCTCACTGCACACCACCAGTGCACCAAAGTGTAGCTCCTGTACACAGCCCCTCCAGTTAGTTACGGCTGTGCACTACGAGACACATGTTCTAACAGGGCTTCATCTCTGCAACTGCACCACGGAAATGCAAGTAACCTCTGAGCACAACAGTCTGACAAGGTCATACCTGAGCAACACTTCTGAGAAGCAATGTTGAGAAGAACTTCTGTCCACTTTGGAGATGCCATTTTTGACTGAATTGCTTTTGAAGACACAACCCTACGCAGGAAAACAAGGAAGTCCCCCAGGTGCAGCTCTGCGGCGTGCTGCTTTCGGAGGGCAGCTGCAAGGCAAATTGGAGGGTTTCATTACAGCCTTACCATTACAACCTGACTGGCCGTGCTTGGTACTGTTCTGGAGGTAGAAATACAATGGTCAGTTAGTCCATGGTGGCTGGCTGTTAACCTTGGCTGGCTGACAGCTGCCCACCAAGCTATGCTCTCACTTCTGCTCCTCAGTAAGGCAGGGATAAAAAAATCAAAGCTCATGGGCTAATGTAAGGGAAGGAGATCACTTTTCTTTTGACCTTCATAGGCAAACCAGACTCAATTGGTGAAGAATAATTTAATTTATTGCCTATGAAAAATAGATTAGGACAAAATTAAAACATCTTCCCCACAACCACCCCTTCTAATGAGACTCAACACCACCCCTAGCTCTCCTGCATCCCCACCGAGCAGGGCACTGGGGCAGAGTGGTCTTGATGCAAACACTGAACTTCTGCACATCCTGATGATATTCCAAGACAAATGTCTGTGGAAAGAACTCAGATCCTAATATCTGACTAATTATCTTATTAATTCATCATTCTGTGCATTGTTTATAAGCACCAAAAAACCACACGTAAACCTAAAGCCAAGCTACAATTAAAAATTCTTCAAATACATAATTTGCACATAATTCAAAGTGCTCACTAAGGGACTGCAAACAATGTGAAGATATTAGGATGTCAGAAAATCTTTTGTTGCACATTTTTTCATGACAGAGCAGTGCCACCTCTTACCATCCACTCAAACTGCAAAAGCGCCTAATGCAAAGTAAGTACAATTTCCCAAGTAAAGCTATATTTATTTGCAGTTTGAAATCCAGATAAATTAAATTCCTATGACCACATCTATGAAAAATGCTCCCACCACTGACTCATTTTTCAAGGAAAACTACACTCTCTTCCTAATTCCAAAGATCAGAAGGAGTAATTCTTATCCTCAGCCTGCCTCTATCATTACACTCCTTTATGCATCAATTCTATATAAATTTGAACTGAGCACAAAATTATTTGATGACTTGAATCTAATTTACAGAGATAAAAATCACCCAACCAAAACCGTAACACAGCAGAGCTGATGAGGACCTCGGCATTCAGTGGGTTCTTCTATTGTGTTTTCTGGTGTTTTAAAATTGTAAGAGAAATAATGCAAAATAATTACCTCTGAAGTCTCTCTTCTCATTATCCCCATTTGAATCTGCCTTTTTTGATTCCACTTCATCCTCCTCCCCTTCTCCTTCTCCAAAGGAAGCCATAAGCATCACACCAGCTTGTGATAACAAGTTCTTCAGCTGGCTGCACAATAAATCCAGCAGAGACTGGACCACCTTTGGGCTCAATTTGTCAGCATAGGTTCTATACAGACATACAGAAAAAAGGAGAGTATTTTAGAGCTGATCCAAGAAACAGAAATTGCAGCAGGTTCCTTTTCCCCATCCTCCACCACAGGCTTGGATTATTACTTTTTTAACCCTTCTAAAACACATGTAAACTGAAGTCTAATAAAACTAAAACTATGGAGTCAAAGGATGCATTTTCAGTACTTCCTAGAGGAAAAGGAACAATTTGGTTTCTTAATCAGAGTTCCACTGCAACTTCCAAAGATGATGTGTTGTTTCCATGGTTTGGGGTGTTTTTTTCATGGTTTGGGCTGTTTTTTGGTGTAAGGTTACTGGAGCTTTTGGCATAACAGATTTGGCAGGTAAATGCAATGTGTTGTATGAACACTGAAATGAAGATGCTTGTACTGAATACCAAATAACAGTCTTGCTCCAAATAGAAAATACTTTCTTCACTGCTGTGCACTGAGTTAAACTAAATATTTAAGAATTGATAGGACTTTGCATTCTGTTCCGTGGCCTAGTAGAGGCCACTATTCCTCACCAAATTATTTCATATTCTGAAAAGAGGCACAGTGTACTGTTCTCAAGAACTCCTACCACATTAGAGGTATTGCTTTTTTACACAAATGAGTTTTACACACCAACAGAAAGTCTTATCACATACAATTGAATGGACCTACATCCCAGGCTTAACCAGCAAAATGGGGACTATGCGAATACAGTGTTCAAAGACCACAAAGCAGTAACTATTCTGGCCCAAACACTCACAATGTTTATACATTTATCAGTCTTATGTGCATGTTTCCTATGCATAACATGACTACTCTTTTTGTTCTGCCCTTCACTTGTAGACTTCTGAGCAACATCTACTGTCCTAAGGAAACCTTACACAAAAGAAAGGTTACTTTTACAGAGTGTTGAATAGTTTCCCCATGTGTCCTAGATCAGCAGGTGGGACCAGTTTATCCCTGGGTGGGTGTGACCAAAGCTGTGCATTCTACACCCTCTGTCCCATTGCCCAGCAACTGG
>JAOXXN010000150.1:135363-145746 GCA_026770055.1 Myrmophylax atrothorax
CCCACCACTCTCCACCAGACTGTGCCATCATCTGCACCAACAGGTTTGTCCCTTCCTTTTCCTTTGGCCTCGGGGGAGCCCCGTGGGGCTCAGCACAGGGGCCACCAAACCCCACTGTGTTTGTGCCCCAGGGGGCTGGGTTCTACTTCTGGGTTTTGTGGGTTAAACCAAATTTCTCTTTGTGTCATTGCATTTATTGTAATATTGTTATTAAATTGTAACTCTGACTTATAATCTCTTTTGTGATGGGTTAGTTTCTCCTGCCAATTTACCTTTAAACCAGCACACTCATGTCATCTTTACACCTGATGGTCTAAATTATTCACCACTAAGCCCAGATTTGAAACTTAAATGGGGTCCACACAGAATAAAACTCTTCAGTGTTAGTTAACGTGCACAAAGAAATTTCAGAAAAATCACTATTCTCAACAGAAGCATAACATTGCTCTAAGCAAGAATTTTCTTCAAAAACAATTCTAAGGGGAAACCTGAGTGACAAAGGGAGCAGAGCAGAGCTGAGTGTCGCACAGAGCCCACCTGGTCATGAGCCCGATGCCCTCGGGAGTGGCAGAGGGCACCTGCTGCGCCTGCCCCTCCTCCCTGCGCCGCTGCAGCTCCTCCAGCACAGGGCTGACGCCCAGGATGAGCAGGGCACACCTGTGGACCACAGAGTTGCAGGCAGCAGTGTACACGTCCTGCCCCTCGGTGAGGTCGGTGCTGATCCTGCGCTCCTGCGGCGCCTGCGGGGGCGGCTCGTCCAGCCGCGCGCCCGGCCCCACACCCAGCCGGTCCCGCTCCCGGCTGCGAGCGACCTCACGGGCTGATAGGAAACATTGAAAGATTTCTGTAACATGCAACACAAAAAGAAGGTCTTTAATTTTTAGGCAAAGCCACAGAGAATAAAATAGTCATTTACATCTTGGGCCAAAAACTGCCCCACTACAAAGAACAAGTAGTATTTTTCCAAAAGTACAAGAATACATTAATAATACAATGCCATAAAAGAAGTTATGCAAGAAGGTTAAATGAAGCATTTACACAGTTAATTTTAAAATGAAGAGGACAATGCACTTTGACAGACACTCTTTTAGTGTCTTACTGCAACCCAACTCCTGTTTGGATGGCATCAAAGAGAAAGAGGTTATTTCATGTTTGCCTTTTAGCAGACACATAGAAGTAATGCCTCTGTAAATCTGTATTCCAGACTGCAGCATATCTCCAGCTGAACACTGAAACAGTTCCAGGCTTTTATTAGCTTTGGACAGGACTTCATTAAGATCTGATCAGAATTCTTAGCCTTCACTTTCCTTAATTCTGCTGTGATCTTACATGTCAGATTCTTCTAAACAAGCTGTATGAGAGACCTCCTCAGGCCTGTCCAAGGACCTAAAGTTGTCTTTGAGTTATTAGTTTTAAATTTAAAGTCTCAGCTCCCTTTGGGAAAGGCAGAGGTAAAACTAAATACTTTCTTCATTGGTATTAAGTTAGAAGCAGCAAGGCATCAAGAACACAAACTGAACTCTGCATGGCAGGGTCAGCTTCCCTTGGGAACTCCTGGGAAATAGTCACCATCTTCCTACTTATCTCTGCATGTAACACTACTGTCTGTCTGGGTATTTCTGGATGCAGTTCCTTTATGTGCCCAGAAATCCTGTCCTGGTGGAACTGGAGAACAACTGCGAGCATTTGCCCAGGTTAACTGCCTATCAGCTGCAAAACCATAACTGCATCTACTGAACTGGTGACATGTATACACCTTCTGGAACCATAAATGATCTCAAACGTGCCTTCAGCTCCACAGCACACCTCCAGCAAAGGCCACTGCATTGTCCATGTAATGACACACCTCAGGAAACTAAAGTCTAAAACATTCTGCTCTGTGAGGTCTCAAAGAGACACACGAGAATCCAAGGGAGAATGATCAGCAGAATAAATGGGTGATGGGAGCAGAGGCTGGTAAAAGATAAACATTCTAACAGTATCCAGAGGAACAATACTTGGAAAAGAAAAAAAAATTACGCATGCATGGAAAAAGCTTCAAGTCAGCCAATTTTACACACACTCCACAGGAAGTTTCCCAGGCCAACATTATTCCTGTCCTTGGGAATGCTGAGTTACCAACAGGGAAAACGAGCCCTATGTCACGGCATGTTGCTTCACTGGAACTGGAAAAATTAAGGATTAACTATCCCATTGAGCTGGATTACAAACCCAAATCAGTATAGTAACAGTTTGCAAAGTTTACCTTCTCCAAGCTACCTTCTGAAGAATTAAACAAGATTTTAAAAAAAACATGAGAAAGCATTGCAAATAGTGTTACAAACACCAAACTCATAACTAAGAGATATTCAAAGACAGGAGTGAATTCCAGCTGAGTCAGCCCACTGTTACCATCAGCAGTTTTGTTCCCAAACTTCAGAGTAACATCACCCTTCAAAACTCACTACATAAAATAACAACATATACAAACACAGCCAAAATTCTACATATAAATAGTGATGAAAACTCAAGAGGATCCATTGACAAGAAGTTCAGAGAAAACGGTATGAAACCTCTTGGTGTTGCAGACAGCGCCTGTAAGATGTGCAGCTGTATGTCAGATGCCCTGGGAACTGCCCCTACAGGCACTTGCCTGGTATTCACATTCCCTCGTATCTGAAGACTTCCCTGAATCAATAAAAGCACCACACCATTTTATAAAAATAAACTTCTCACAATGTTCACGCAGACAAATCTTTCATAATCTTTTAAATAATGTCTCAATTTTTCCTCAGAGGGAGGGAAAAGGACAGTGTCCTTCCAAGGGACATTGCACTACTGACACATAACTAGTACTTACTACCAGCTGTCATAACTTCATGTTCTCTTTCCTCCTCTTCATCTTCTTGTTCTGGGTGTCCTTCCTCTCTGTCACGTTCTGCCTGCTCCTCCATTTCTGCTTCTTCATCAATTGTACGGGTGAAAGAATGTTCTTGGGTATCAACATCACCAGATTCTTGGTTATCCAGCATCTTGATTAAAAAAAAACCAAACAATAAACATCAAGTAAAAACTTCTCACACCAAAATGAAGATGAATGTAAAAGGACACAGGTACTGAGTAAGGATGTTTTCCTATCAAAAAATAATTTTGATACTCTGTGAAATAAGCAACAACAGCCATTTGCATCAAAGGCACTAAATACATTAGCTGGAAAATTTAATTTTTTTCTAGTAGCCATTACTCAGATTATTTACAGAAAAAGGTCTCTTTGTAATGCTTACTTAGACTCTACAGTCAAACTTTGACACTTCAGCATCAAAGCCTTTAGAAACTTCATTCTATTAAATCATAAAAATTATTCCCTTAAAAAGAACACGAATGTGGTAAAACTTACTTTGATGGACAAGATTTTGTTATCTAAAGTGAGAGCAAAATATTCCTATTTTTATTCTTAGCAGTTCTGAATTTGCAGTTCTTTTCCTCCCTTTTACTTCCAAGAAATTACCAGATTCACACCCCAAGATAAAAGATTAATGTATGAGGTGCATGAGAAGATTAATAGTTTTAGAATTTGAATTTAAACTTTTTTTTCATTGAGTGGATATAGCTGAGTTGATGCTTTCCTTCAGTTTGAGGATGTAAGTGCTGATCAGCACAACACATATTACCAAACAAATAATTTTCCAGTGCAGGAATCTGAAGAAAGACAAGCTTTAAAACATGCAGTTACATGAGAGGTTTTGGAATACTTTAGAAGATAATCCTACAAAACTTAGGAGAAAAACATCCCACCGACAAAATTCATCTGAAAAAAAACCCCAGGTGGTCTTGGTAGCAGCACATCTTGGTCCCCATTCCTCTGGCTTATTTGCTCTCCTTGTTCTGTCACCAAGCCTGTGTTTACTGTGCAAGTGCAATCAGATACTCTTGCCCAATAGTATTAAATCTGAAACAACAAATCTGCTGCATGTGTCAGATCTGCTGTACTGCATGGCACAATAACTCCGAGGATTTCTGGCAGTAACAGAGCTTATTGAACACACCTCCAATGCTTTCAGAGGTGCTGAATCTCTTGAGATATGTTAGAGCTGAGAAAGGAATGCCCAAGACCCATATCATCCCCCAGGCTTAAGTGAAAGTAGACAATATACACACATGGCTTTAAAGAGCACCACTAGTGCTTTACAATATAGGCATAAACCCTCTTAATCCTGATGTCATATTAGAATTTTGTTCGTTAAAACAGAGTGTAGATTGTAAACCACAACTAAAATTCCTACCAGAGAAACCTGAACCCTGCTTTAAGGAGAACTTTGTAATCCTCACCAGTCCCCAGCCCTGAGTAACTCAATGCACATTTCCCTCATCAGTTCTGACCTGGCTAATAAGATGACTCAGAGGCTGCCATGGTGCTAGTTTCAGGGCTACCAGGGCAGCCAGTCATGGAGGGCTGACAGGGACAGGTCCCAGTAATGTCATGCTAGGACTAAGAAGATAGTCCAACGAGGAAGGAAGACAAGAAGGGGAAGTGAGAGGGACAGAGATCAGAGGCCCAGAAAACAGCTGGATTCAGGAATGGCAGCCAGACTAAGCTGTGGCCTGTTTCACACAGCTAAGCCACTTCCATCTGAGCTATAGGCTTCTATGGCCCAGCACTCTAGAGCCACAGTCACAGGCAAAGCCAGGCTTAAGGCTGTGCTCCAGTCAAATGTTGCCAATCAATCATTGGCTCCAACTGATTCAATATCACGTGTACCACAGACTGACAGACTCTGATTATACACTGCCCATTTCCATTTGAAAACTCCTGAAAGCTTTCAGCGAGATATAACATGGAAACTAACATTATGCAATATTTTCTTAATATCCCGGCAAGCCTGAAGAACTGGACAAAGATTTCCAGCCTTACCCATCTGTCTCTGGAGGAGGATCTGGTCTGAATAAGTTCCATGTTCTTGCAGGCAAGCAAGCGGCTCCGAACCTTATACACGCAGCGGTACACCTCTGCCAGGGCCTTGCCAGGCTGGTACCTGCCAAAATGAGACCCAAGCCAGGCAAAAGTCACTCAAACTCCCTTTCAAAAATTCAAACTGAGCTTTTAAAAGCAGCTTTACGTTACTTGCCTGCTCTCACCACAAGCCTGACTAAGTAAACTCGTATGCTTCAGAAGAGCTGCAAGGACGAATCTGGACACGGTGTCTAAGAGGGATTCGTTGCTCAAGGTTGCAGTATCCCAATCTGAAAACAGAAAGGATTCATCAAAACTGGCTGTTTTCAACAAACAAAAGTGTTTTCAGTGGCATCGTAAAAAAATCTTCACCTATTTAAATCCTTCAATTTAGCAGTAAATTGAGAGCTTAAGAAATGTTCAGCACCAATCACTCACACACACGTTGCTTCAGGCCAGTGTGGGTCTGTCTGCTCAGGGTTTTTCCGTCTGCTGGCCAAGGGTGTGCACACAACCTGCCACCAGAGACTGGGAGCAGAAATTAGGGTGCAACCTGTCTTTCAAGGAACAATAGCAAACTGGAGCTCCTCTCTTCTGGACCACCAATTCACATGGGACCTGTTTAGAAACACTCCAGAGTGGAGACTTTCTGCTCTTTTACCCGCGTTTGAAACCACGTTCCAGCACCATTTCACAGGCTGGCTTACAAAGCAGAAGCCTTATATCCAGAAGGAAAGTTCAAGCTTAAGCACAAGCTTCACTGCTAATATTACCAAGAGAGATTTTCAGGTTCTGAAAATTAAGGCTCAAGAACTGACTTCCTAATTTCAAAAAAAAACTTTCCCCCACTTTAAAAATAATATTGCTCTACTACAAAATAACCAAACTGCCAAAAAAATTTTCACAAAGCACCATCATTTTTCACAGAGAAAAAGAAATTACTGTCCCACTTCCCTAGAGGTACCTTCAGAATATTTTTTTCTATTAAATGTTCTATTAAATGTTCTTTGTAAACTGCTGTAGAAATGAACAAACCTTACCTGGCCACACAGAGCTTATCTAACATACCTGCTCCTCTGGCAGTTTGCACTGAACAGACCAGAGCCACATCAACTTCTAAAGAGCTCAATTCCACAGCCAAAATTACACACATCAGCCCATTAATCTGATTTTGCAAACAGACAACCAGTGATTTTTTAAACTGGAATTCCTGCCTCTGTGGAATTCTCTAACAGACTCCTCTGTGCTGCTCTCAACAGGCACACAATACCATTTGCTGTTTTATTCCTCCTGCTTGGCTTGGCCAGAGATACAGAAAATTATCTCTGGATACAGCAGAGTCACAGTACAACTACAATGCTTAGTAGAACTTATTAAAGGAACCTGGAAAGCTTGAGCAGGAACCCAGATTTTAGGCCCTAAGCATAAAGGACTATTAATACTGTAAGCCCAGTCTTCCAAAGACTGGAAAAACAAAGGATGACTTATCACTTCCTTCCATTCCTAACATACTTTGCAAGTTACTTTGCCTTTCCCTATCTCCTCACCATTAATCTTCCTTTTTAATTGTAAGTTTTACCCTGCTCTACTAGGAAAACAGAAAAACCAACAACTGAGTAAGCAAACAAGAGTTTCTTCTTACTAGTTCAGTGAGAAAACCAACTCTGAACCACGTGTTTGGCAAAACTGAAATCAATGTCAAAAGTAATTAAGAGAAATAGCAAAGGCAAGATTGTGGAATATAACAATAAATTAAGGTTTTATCATTTTTCAGAATTAAAACTGGTTGCCAAAGAAAATACAGGATTGTGCTGGGAGTGTAGCTGAGGCATGGAATATGCTTTCAACACACACACACACTCTCCCCAGCTTACCTTTACTAACTGCATAGTCTTGCATGCTGATCCAGAGGCTCCTCGCTGGCTCTTTCATACAGCCCAAGGCCAAATCAACATAGACTGTGATCTCAGGTCTCAGCTTATAATCAAAGGGCTTCTGTTCCTCATTTCCAGAGAGGGCCACTTCTAACAGGGAGCTCATGCATTTATCTAACAGAAGGGAAATACCCAACAAATTAAACTCTGCAAATTTTGAGGGTTACATACATCCATCTAAAAGCACTCTCTGCTTAGTTAAAAAGAAATTAAAAAAAATCAAGACATCTTATTGCCCTACCACAGATTTACATTAGACAGGGAAGTGACTTAAGAGTTACAATTTACATAAAACCTATGGAGATTTAGAAACATTCTCCAGCTCCTCTTATATAACATAAATCTGTATCATTAATTCCACCTGAACTGCACAGCTTGCAATTACTGCCTGGCCCCATTTCAAAACACTATGTCTTGGAAATAAGTCTTGAAGGTGCCTGCTCAGAACCAGAGGAGGATGGAACAGAGGTGGGAACTAAGAGGGAGAGGCACAGAAGCAAGTGCACTGTTCAGATAGGAAGGGGGGCCTATAATATTAATATTGAGTTAATACCAATTCTGTGAGATCATAAAGATTGAAGTTAGTAATTAATAGTATAGTTCCTAATTAGTAAAAAAATCATTTTGCAATAGAACATAAGATAATATTTTCCAATAATTAATACGAAAAGTGGAGCCCCTGGTGTGTGTGTAAATGCTAAGCATCTAAAACATTTAAAATTAACTCAGTGAAGTCTGTTCTTTCACTGAGAAATTGCAGATTTTTTTCCTCCCTATGCATTTTCAAGACACTTCATAAACTACCTCACAAACTTACACATCTATTTTGTAACTTTTGTGTTACTACACAAAAACACAACGCTGCAAGACAAACCCTGAGTACAAAGACTTATTCAACCAACAGAAATCTCCACATGAAACACAAATATTAACAGCGACCATCACACATTGCATTTTTTACCTAAGTGGGGAATATCCATTTCCGCCCCATCACTGAAAAGTGGAGTTTTGAGCCAGTAGGCCGTGTCCTGCTCCTCAGGGGACACAGGGGGACCTTGGAGCATCCCCCCAAGGCACCTCCCAATGAGCAAGGCCACCGTCCTCTCCAGGTCCACGAGCCACACCCAGGACTGGGCAGGCTGTGGCAAGGGCACACCAGCAGGATCGATTAACTCAGGGCCACCTGAAAGCATTAATTGTCACATTAGTCACTATTGCACAGATGTACAAGTAATTCCCAAATCAGCAAAATTAACAGCAGATTTGCCCTGCAATGAACACCCTGTGAACAGAGAACAGCAAGGAAGGGCAAACAGGTCACTTAACATGGCAAGTGCAGGAGAAGCAGCACAGTCCACTATCATTCATGGCACAGCTGCTGCTCAAGCAAAGGCTCTGCCAAACTGCCCAAGAACTTATTTTACCCAAGACATACTTCTTTGTGTTCTGATATACATGTATAGATAAATGATTCAACTGGAAACTGCACTCAATTCAAGCAGAAAAAATATTTCACAGCAAGGAGTATTAGTATGTTTGGGAAACTGAAAAGGAGATGCAGTAAGACACACTTTAAAAAAAGGCCATCTTAAAAGGGGAAGTTAAACATCCACTACAAAAAGGTGCCATTCTTTATTTTTCAGACTAGAAGGATGTTAGTTCCTACTTACCATGAAGAGGCCACTGTAATTCTTGATCCTCTAAAAGGGCTGCAGCAGGCAACAGTCTGTTGAGACGATCCAAAGGTGGCAACAGATCCAGCAGGTAACTCAGCAAGGGCCGAGCTACTGACACAGGCAGCAAGAGCAGGGAGTTGACAATCTGAGAGAGCATACTGCCAGCAGCTGAGACATAGATCACATCTGCAGAGGACACACAACAAAGGTGAATTAGTTACAGTTATGTAATTATATTCCAAGCACAACAAGGCCATTTAGCAAGTCAAAGAATTACATAAAATGCCTTAGCTTTTTCAGAATGTCTCAACAGCACAGGTTGAATTAATGGGTTTGTTTAGTACTTGTTAATCTATTCCACACTTTATTTACACACTTTTCAGTGATCCCAAACCCAGTACTTCTAAAAAAGAGAACTCTACAACAAACAAAACTGAGGCAATAATGCACAGAGGCAATGTCTTCTCCACTCTGTATTCTCCCTGCATGCCAAATGCTCTATCAAAGCACAAACCAGACGCTATTTCTGGGTGGACACCGAATCTCCTCCTTTGGGGCAGGCTTGGGATGTCTATTTTATGCACATACAGGAGAAATCAGGTATTTTATTATTCCAATCTAAGCAAATGATTAGTGCCCTAAGCTTACAGAGCCATCAGTACTGATTTTTGCCGGAACATTTACCTCTCAGTTTTTCCCCAACACTACCATTCCAAGAGCTCTCCTTCAGCAGTGTTGCAGACCGGGAATAGATGTCTGTAGCATGAGGCAACAAAAGCTGAAGGTGTTTGTGAAGCAGGGCCACACTGCTGGAATTCTACAAGGAAACAAACCAACATAAGAATAATTCTGTAAATATATTTAAAAGGTTCATTATTCAAGTCAGTTCAGCCTGCAAATACTCAGAAGATTTGCAACAGGAACCTTACAACATTCCGGTGCTTATGAATACTGAATTAACTTTTTCTCTCCTAAATGAAGAAAATAAGGACACATACCTCACTAACACTGTTGATGTGGCAATAAGCCAGCAACTGCTTCTGCAGCGAACATAAAAGCTCATGAAGATGAGCAGGTTGGCTGTTTTCTGACGATGATGTACCCAGTAAAAATTTATCACTGTTTTTTTCCAGTTCTCCAAAGGCTTGGTCCTATTAAGACAAGAAGTGTGGGGGAAGAGAAAAAGAACAATTAACTCTGCTTCAAGTGCCATGAAACCTTATAGTCATCTTAAAAAGAAACTTCTTTCATCTTTACTATGTGCAAGTGGATCATGGGATAACCACACTTAAAATCACAATTGTTCAGAATGTCACAGCAGTGATTGTGATGGCTGTCAAGTAACACTTCTCCTCTCAAAAGGGTTCTTTCAGATGCAGCAATGTTTTTATTCAACTCACCGAGAATAACTGGATGAAGAAACCCACTCCCTAACCTGCCACCCCCAAATCACAGTATGTTAAAAGAAGTAAAAACTCTTAAGGATCTATTGTGGGCTGATGCATAAGATGCTCAGTTAGGTAATAAGCACCAGGTGGTTACCCTAGTGAAGTTCAACAGATTCAAGCTCCTGGTGTCTGCCTAAAGCTCCCTGGGGTGGCTGAGATTATAACTGACTGAAAATATTCCACACAATTTACTTACTTCTTGTGTTACATTCCATCTGCCAAAAAATTTGAAGCCAAAGCAAGAGCACTAAAACAGACTGATGTGAAACCTGTTACATTTACATAAGTCATCTTAAACAATAAATACCACTATAATTATGATGCCGAAGGGGTTTTTTGATTTTTTGACTTTTCATTTTTATAGATTTTAGGAACACTGTAACTGTAGCAAAGTA
>JAOXXN010000150.1:150006-164613 GCA_026770055.1 Myrmophylax atrothorax
ACATAGTGTGGCCACAACCTTCAGGGAATAGTTAAATGTATCTCAAAGTGGAGTTGTATAAACCGAAAATTGTACCTGTCCCCAGTGTCATTGTTACCTGTCCCTTGGAAGAGCTGTCCAGGCAAGGCTATGGGATGTTCCTGCTGAAATCTGCTGAATTGCCACTCCATCTAAACCACTTACTTTCTTTGGTTTAGTAATGGGACCAGTAGAGTTCCCCTGACCACACTGTCCCATTGAATTGTTACCCCAAGCATAAACTTCGTTATCTGTAAACATAAAAGAAGCAGGAAACAAAACCTGAGATACACAACTGCTCCTGATCCAGAAGAGGTTATGCAATTTTAAACCTTATTCTTTTTACCATGAGAAAGTGCCAAACAGTGGCTGTCCCCAATGGAAATATCGACAATCCTCGTGGCAGCCAACTCCTCGATGAGCTTCGGTCTGAGAGCGGTGGCCTCTGAGGAGCCACAGCCCAGGCAGGCCCCGCAGCCCCAGGCGTAAACCTGCAGCACACAACCACAGAACAGGGCAAACTGGGGTTACTGGTGAGCAGGCACACAGCAAACCGGGGTTACTGGTGAACAGGCACTGACCAAACACCAGCAAACACAGTAACTGCAGTTACACTTTCAACACAGCACCCTGAGGAGTGTGACATGGCTCTTCTCTACTGTGCCCTCCTCCTGCAGCCAGAGCTGAGTGGCCAAGGGGCACAGCAGTGGGGAGGAATAACAACATTCCCAACCCATGCTTGGAAAAGCCACTGCCTCTGAGTCACAGAGCTGTGAGGGTGGGGGCCAGGCAGGTGACGTGTAGAAATGCTGGCTGTTCTACACATACACATCATGCCCTCATTTGCCACCCCAACATTTATCTCCAAGCTCTCCTGAGATTTTTCAGATTAGAAATAAAAACTTTCAGTTAACAATTATATTCTAAAATACACCTACATTAAAAAAATCCCTATTAAATCACCTAATCACCTGAGTTGGTTAATGCAACAAAAATGACAAGTATTTTGCTGCTTTTTGTTTCCCAAATCCAATTTGATTTTGCACTGGTTACTTTTATTAACCTAAAAATAACATTTTTTGTGGCTGATCAAGAACCTTGCAAAGTGCACTTATTAATGAGACACTTCAGCACATCTTGAATTACTTTAGCACATTAGGCACTTCAATCTCTAATCGAGAACTTCACTGTTATTTAAATACTAGTTGAACCTTTTCTCAACAGTCAAAATAATAAAAGCTGAAGTGAGTGGACCCACACCATCCTCACAAACTCTGATATTCTGAGTGAAAGCTTGTTTTTGCCTACCTGCCCCGTTGATGTCAAGGCAAGTGAAGACTGGCTCCCAGCACAGACTTTTCGAATAAACATCCCTTGCAAGGCTTCTATAACTTTAGGTTTATATACTCTATTTGTATCACCATGACCAAGTTTGCCTGCAGAAGGAGGAAACACACTGGAAGGTACTTTCAATGGATAAACAACAATTAAAAGTATCCCAAAAAGAATTCTGTTTGGAATTCCAAAAATGTCAGGGTGGATTTCTAGAATTAAAACATACTACGATTTTTACAAAACCTATTCTCTTTCAATTACAGCCTCAAGGAAATACATATTCATTATAGTGTATTTTAAAATTGAAACATTAATCCCAGAAAGGTAAAATGCAACAGTTTCTAGGATGTCAATAGCTACTGTGGTATCATGAGTTTATTTCAAAGTTATAAGCACAACATTTGAATTGTTCATGCATCCAGTGAGCTTTCAGCTCTGTGAAACCTCTCCCCTCCAATAATACTTATTTAAACTCTATGATCTTGCAGTCAAACTTCAAACACAGCAGTTAGACTTTAAGAGAATCCTTGTGTTGCACAGCTACCAAATGAGAAGTAAAACTCAGGACCAAACTGCAAGGAGCACTGAAACTGAGGCAGATGGAGTGACACAAATATTGCCACCCAAATTTTACTTTGACCTACCATTGTCTCCTCCTCCAAAGGACCACACTGTTCTCCCATCTTTGGACAGAGCTATTGTGTGAGAGCTGCCACAGGAAACCTCTCCCACATTGCTGATATCTTTTACTAGAGTCGGAATGTTGCGGCTGTTGCTGTCACCGTGACCTAAGGAAGAGAAATGTGTTTTCTTTTTCTG
Organism: Myrmophylax atrothorax; assembly: GCA_026770055.1. Taxonomy (NCBI): domain Eukaryota; kingdom Metazoa; phylum Chordata; class Aves; order Passeriformes; family Thamnophilidae; genus Myrmophylax; species Myrmophylax atrothorax. Next base: position 152,179 of record JAOXXN010000150.1, read on the forward strand.
AGGGTTTAAGTGCTACTTATGCTTTGCAACCATAAAGAGTTTGCAAATCCCATGTGTACTCCTCAAAAAAGGTAATTTCTGCCCACTTTTTGGAAAGCTTTGCAGTAAGGTTTGGAAGCCACCAGTGGTGAAGCAGAACATTTCATTTTTATGACATACTCCACAACACCTGTTCATACCTCACTGCCACTGAGCCCCAGGACTATTTTCTACCTAGCTGAGAGGAAATAAAGAGAATTACTGGTACAACTGCCTTTAATACCAGGGGATTAGGTGGCTGCACTTCCTGACACTGGGCAGCAGGTACCCTGAACAATAAGGAAGTTGCAATAAGGGCACACTGTCACCACTGCACAGATAAATCACAGCAGCACCACCACTGGCTTTGGGCAGTCACAGTTCTAAATGGCCCTTTCTGCACAAACCAAAGACATTCCAGGTTCACCTACTTCAAGAGAAGTTTCATCTCTAATAAAATACACAAATTCTGCAGATATGGAAGAAAAATGGAGAAGAAGGGGATAAAGAACACTCCATGGTATCCACAACTGATTCAATATGAACAACTTACTAAGACCTAATTAAATGTTGCTTTTTAGCTGCACACTGGAACTCACCACTGCACACTCCAAGACCCCCAAAGCCCATCAAAACTCCATGTTACCCTACAGCTCCAGGGGAATATTTCCACATTTCCCACCAACGTTGTAGGTTAAACCTCCAACTCAGCATTCTTTCCCTGACAGCAGGGAGAGGCTCAGCAGCTCCCCTGCCCACCCCGAAACACTGTGACAGCTGAAGGTGTGAAACACTGTCCTCACCTTCTGCCCCACTTGCTTTCACCCTCTAACACTTGCTGACGGTCACATTCAAAGCAAAGACAACAGAAAGAACTAAAGCCCAGCTTGAAGCAATTTTCTGTGTAAAACCTGTTGATCCAACTGATCCCTCTCGAGAAGGTGGTTTCACACCAGGCACAGCAGCTGTACAGCCAAGATGACCAAACAGACACATGATCTTGAAACTAAGTCATACTGTCTCTCTTGCTTCAGTTAACTGCACTTTTTAGATGCATTAAGGTAAAAGGACATTAAGCCAATCTGGCAAACAATGTAAAGTATCTGATTATTAGAATGAGACAATTAGTCAGTTATTCCTGACTGTTCAAAGAACCATCCGCCCACCACATCAGATGAGGTTTATCTAGAATTCCAGTTTATTATGAATAAATGAAAAATATTTAAATAATGAAATCAAAATATTTAAAATAAAATCTTTGCAAAATTAACTGCATTAAAAGCTTTTAAGAATCTCTGCACTAGTCACCTATAGGCACACACCTGCATATATGTGTGTATGTGTATTTAGAGGGGACAATCAGAGAGCAAGGCAAATAAATGTACAGAATCATTCCCAAACACAAAAGTTCTTCCAAAAGCATCTCCTGGAATGTTGAAATTACCTAATCTCCCGAAGTCTCCCTCTCCCCACGTGTAGAGCTCTCCATCCTCTGTAACAGCAGCACTGTGTCTGTATCCTGCTGACACACAGACAACCACCTACATTGCAGGCAAAAACAAAGACCAAGTTTAAAACACAACTCAAACAGGAAGTCTGAAAGCTTCTGAGCATCAGCTTTCAGAAGCAGTCTATGTAAATTAACTTGTTCAGTCATGTGGGTCAAATACACACTAAGTGAATCTTTGCAGTCTTTCCTAGTTCTCACTTGGTAAGTAGGAGTAAGCACATAAAAAGGCAAGTTTATATAAAAAACTGCTAATGATTTATCAAGCAGCTTAAACACAGTGATGTCTTAGTCTTACAGGAGAAGAAAAAAGCATCAGTGTATGTTTAGAACAATGGCCAGAACACAACAGAGAGGGAAAAGAAGGCCTTGTAAGACAACACAAAACCACCACTTTCCAAATGAAGCCACTAAGAAGTTGTAAGGGCAAGTCCTGATGCTGCAGTAACAAAAGCAACTCCCTCCTTCCTGGGATGTCACCACAGCTCACAAGACTGTCAGAAGGTTTACTGACAATGCCACTGTGCAAATCACAAGCCTAGAGGCAGCCATGAGTTCCAGTGTTCTGCTGAAAGCAGACCCAGCTTTAAAGAGAAGTCTAAAAAGTACACCAAACTTGTTCTTAAAATTGTATGTATTTCATATTTTACACATCACAACTGAACAGAACAAAAATAGGTGTTCTGCTACACAAAACATACCTTTCCTTGCAGGGGACCCTGAATAAGTTTGGGATATTTCTGAGTTGAACTATTCCCATGTCCCAGTTTTCCATAGTCACCGTCACCCCAGCTGAAGACTTCCCCTTCTGTTGTAAATGCTAAAGTGTGACCATCAGATCCTTTGGAAGATGACACCTTTTTAATAGACCTATGAGGCTCAAAAGTCAATTTTTTCAGTGTGGACTGATTATTGGAGTCACCCAGGCCGAGCCTCCCATAGCTGCCTTTGCCACAGGCTCTGACAGAACCATCCGTGGAAATGACAAAGGTACAATATTGTCCAGCTTCAATCTACAAAAAAAAAAAGGTTATAAGAGTGAAACACAGAGACTAGATAAATGCAGAATTCACATACAGGTCTAAAAGTGTATCTTTTAACAGAATGTCAGGTTTCTTTACATGACCTTTTCATACAATACAATGTAAAAAGGTTGGGCTACCTTCAGATCTCCAAAACTCATGGAGGGAAATTTAATTTTTTGAAGAGCAAAAGCAAAAATTAACAGCTTGACAAAGCACTGTAGGTTCTGCTCAATTTTAACCAAGTGGCAACATTAAAGAAATAAGCCAAATGCTAAGAATCCACGCTCATTTGAGACTACATATTTTAACTACCAACAGCAAATCAACTAACCCAGCAATAATTTGCTACAGGAATCTTTAAGTGCAAAGCAGGTTCAAATCTGAAGCATAAAGGCACATAAAAAACCAGCCCCACACCGGTGTCAGACCGCCCAGCCACAGCCCTATTTACTGGGAATTAACACCTTCATCCAGACAATCCTAAAACAATTATCCAAGGAGGCAAAAGAAAAAAATCTTTACCCCATTTACATAAATATGTTGGATAGGTGTATATTGTACTTATAAAACAGTAACCCATTCATGCACATTCCACTCTTGTGTATTAGTGTTCCAAAAGCTTTCTGAATGCACCAACTTGCTCTCTGATGCCCAGTCCTGCAGGCAATTCACTGGCACATAAAATGTCTCAGTGACGTCAATAGAAACCACTGCAGAAAACTCACCTAAACTGGCTAGTGACCAAAAAATGCTTTTACTTAAGTCAACACTGCAAAGCCAATGTAGTAACAGAAAAGCAAACTATTATATCCTGTGTCATGCATCAACAAGTGCTCAGTTGCAATGGCAGACTCTGTGACAGGAGCAGAAAGAGCATGTACATTCATTTTCAGAGAGCTAATTAAGGTTGCTGTGTCAGCAGTTGGACTTTCAAATTGTGTTTAAAGCCTTGGTGTGAAAACCACCGAAGGAAAAGAAGCTTGAATAGTTAAGACACGTTTTAATCAATAGTAAAAAAAAAACAACCACCCAAAAAACAACACCCAAAAAACCTACAGGCAAATAAACTTGTCTCCTCAGAGCAAGTTAGGTCATTCAGTCATTCCTGTTACATGGATATTTATCTCTGTGTCATTAAAAACCGAACAGAATGTTTCTTCAAGGCATCAAAAAAAGCAGTGAGATACTTTCAGTCAAATAACTTGTGTGATCAGCTCTGAGCATTATACCTTCATTACAACTTGGCAGTCAGAAATAAAGTACCATTTCTCAACCTCACACTGCAACTATGAAGCTGCTGAATATTACATCATGTACCACTAAAAAAGTCACTCACTGTCTGTGCATCAGAGAAACTTGGTGCAAGCTTGGGTTGAAGTATCTTCTCTTGGGTTCCTTCCACCAGCTGATGGCTGCTGTTGCTGCCCCAAACATACACCTCGCAGGTCTCAGACACGATGGGAGCATCCCCTGTTTGGATGCTGTCAGGGCTGGCACAGGTCCTGGAATAGTCTGAGGCCATTCGACACACCTGTGAAAAGGAGAGGCTGATCACACAGCAGCACTTGGTATTTCTCTCCATGCAGTCACAATGTTTAATGCAAATTTAATAGCCCTTCAATATGATTCTCTGCCTAACATACAAATCACCATCACCATCTCATTAGTTTGCCCAAATGACTTTGTTTCATCACATCTTAGTTTTTCACCCTTTTTTTTTGTTTCATCACATCTTAGTTTTTCACCCTTTTTTTCACCTCTTCCACTCCAGCAGAGCAGAGTTCGGGTTCGACTAACTCAGCCAAGACTGGGCTACCCCCACATGTGCACGCCAACCTCATGTATGAGGGGGAAGGGAACTACAGCCACCTCCAGGGATTTCAATACACACCTCTTCAAACAAGCACAGGGCTGCCTCATACAGGGAACACAAGCCGTCAGATGTCCTGGTTGGCTCTCTCCACTGACTCCGATCTGCAGATGATCCCTGCAACATTCAAACTGTTACTGTGACAGACATCCTTCCATACAGCAACCCTGCACCTGTGCAAAAGACACTTCTTACAGTTCAGCACAACTAGAGGCTCTTCTCATAAGCATAAGTACACTACCTTTTGCTGAGGTCTGATATCTGCATACACCGTAGGAACACAAAAATGCCAGAAGTGCTACTTAAACATTCTTACTCATTCATTTTTGTGAAAATATCTGAGTTCAGAGTTAATGTCTCCTAATACTGTTTTGTTCTGAAATGTATGCTATTTATGTTTAAAGTGCTAGGTATTTAAAAATTAGTTATCATAATTAATTTTATGTTTACATATCTTACACCTTTTGGTCTCTAATTTTATATCTAGCCTAAAACCAACAACAAATAAAGCTGCCCATCAGGACATTCCATCCAATTCAGATACTGTCACTGTTATGCTCTTCTCATGGTCTCCATTCTTTAAATTTTTTTAGATTTTACAATTTATGTTTATTAACAAGCAATATAAGCTTGAGAAAAAAGAATGACCACTTGAGGGAGTCAGTCTCTGTTTCAGTCTAAGCACGTGAGGCAGAAGTTTGCCAGACCTTCTGACTGCACATTGGGCAATGATTTCATAGGTTTAAAATTAACAATCATCTAGGACCAGAAGGAAGTACTCACAAACACAGCAGTGTGTCACACTTCCAATTTAGCTCATTTTCTTACCAAATTCTTTTCTGAGCAACAGCAAAAATGCTGAACATCCCAAAGGAGTATAAGCAGAGGTCCAAGTGAATTGGGCAGCAGGAAAGTTGAATACAAATAACTGAACAGCAAACAAGGCGTATGGCAAAACTTCAGCCAGAAAAACAGTTCCATACTATCTAACACTTTTGCTATGAACTTCAGTGTACAAGTGCAAGTGGGTCAAGTACATCCTTGGCTCTTTCCCTGAAGGTGAAGCATAGTGCCAAAAGTGACAACACAGGGACTGCTTCCTCCTATGAGCAAATGGGTGGGCAGGAAGGGAAAGAAAGAGCTGGGAGGCAACATAGAAAATATTGGGGAGAAAAACTTCAAAAAAGCGCCTTTTTTAACATATTAAGTAAACTGGCATTCAGTCACAGGATCACAGAATCATTAAGGTTGGAAAAGACCCCCAAGATCATGGAGTCCAGCCTTTGACTGACCACCACCTTGCCAACTAGACCAGGGCACTGAGTGCCACATGCAGCTCCTTCCTGAACGACTCCAGCAATGATCACTCCTATTTTCTTGAGAAATGATTTAGATAAGGATGCACTACATTGCAATGCAGAAAACCCAAGGCTGGTCTATACCCACCAGAGATCGTCGCATCTGTGTTAATATACTCATGAAGCAATCGAAGCTGATCATCCCCTCTGGACTCTGCAGCAGCTTGCTCTTCTCCATGGTGTTCACCACAGCTGAAGCACCCAAAGCCATCTCTATCCACTCGAGAAGGTATCTCAAGGCCCCTCGCTGGGCTGCCAGGCCGAGCAGCAGCTCCGAAGCCAACCTGCGCCCCAAAGTGTCTGCGCCGGAGTTGGGGATCGTCACTCCCTTCAGGAACGTCGTCACTTGTGACAAGCAGTCCAGGCCCATGGGGGGGATCTTGCTCTCGTTGGCCAGCGACAGGGGCGGCAGCGAGCTCACCACCTCGATGGCGGTGTGGATGACGTCGTTGCAGAGGCTGAGGCCGGGCCCCGCCGCGGGCACCATCCAGCTCTGGCGCAGCAGCGCAAAGAGCAGGCTGAGCCCCGTGCGCACGCCCATCTCGATGAGCGCGTCGGTGCTGGAGCGCGGCCGCTCGCTCACCGAGTGCACGTCGGCGCAGCCCGAGCTGCTCTCCGGGGAGTGCTGCTGCTGCTTCACCTTGCCCTTGTCGTGGTACTTGTTGGACAGCGCGTAGAACACGCGCTGCAGCACGAGCAGGCGCTTGCGGAGGGCTCCGGCGAACGGGGAGTCTGAGCACACCATCTTCGCCAGTGCCAGCTGGCTGCTAAGAAGGGCATCCAGGTAGTGGTCCTGTTCATCGCTAGATAGAGATTCCCGCTCGAAATCCGGTAACTGAGGTCCTTTGAGGCACAGAACCTGCTGGGGCAATGGCACTACTTCTTTATTGCTAACTAACTTGGCGTACAGAACAGAAACTCCCTCCCTTGTTGCGATAGATTCGCTGTCCTCTGTGATCCAGGAGCTGTTCAGATGCTCGAGCCATTTCAGCTTCACAGGTGGGACCATCGCTGCCATGCTGGTTCACTCCTTGGCCATTAGTCCTGAGGGTGAAAACAACTGTCAATAGGTGTGTAACATTATCCACTGACATATTATTACTCACAGCAGGACAAATCCCAATAATCCCTTCAGAAAGCAAGCAGCAAAAGATTAACCACCAGGAATTATCAAGGTTTCACCATTTTACTCACATACATGTGCAACTTCCTTAACATGATGTAAGAATTTCAGTGTAAGTCTGCATTTTCTAATCCACACCCACAAACATTCACACAAACTTAGTTTTGCTGTGCTTCAATGAAAACACTCTTGAAGAAAAACCTCTGTTCAGAGACAGAAAAACGGAGGACAAAGACTTCAAAAAATACATAGGATGATACACAGCTGTGTACAAATGAACCAGTGTAAACCTTCCTGTCACAATAAAGATTACTAATTCAGGCCATAACTAAGGGCTCAACCTGCCAAGCACATTTCTAAGTGCTCCTGCCACAAGGCACTCTTTCCCCTTTCTAAAGACATCTCCTTAAAATCCACATCTGAACGTTAATGGAAACCAGGACAGATGCCCGACTGCTCGAGTGGCACAGCATGTCAGTGCTATTCGTTCAGACAACAGGCTCTTCAGGGCCAAATACACATTACAGCTATTTACAGGTAAATTCACAGATCCAAAATTCTGTATTACCTTACACGAATGCAATGTATGATGGAGGAGAGAACTTAATAATGAAGCAGCTGCTTTACCAGCAAAGTTCAAATTGGTTGCCAAACCAACCTGACAGCTTTGACATTCCTTCACATCAAAGACATCAGTGAATTTCAGATGTTCTTTTTTTCCTGTTGACAATTTCAGGCAAAAAACCCCAACACATCATGACACTTTTCTATAGATTCAAACTCAATGAAATATTATGATGAAATTGCTAAAAAAATTCCTGGGAATCCTACGGTGGAAATGGGAATTCCTCACCACATACCACAAAGGTTTTTTTGGCTGGCACCAGCCCCTGGAACATAACCCTCCTGACTCTGCACTGTCAGAACTCAAGTCAGCTTGTTCAGCTCAATGGATAGATCCCATTTTCCCTTGTTATTCCCTTGAGGGGGCAGGAGGGTCTGAGCTCTGCACAGGTGGTCTAAAATCTCACTTGCAAACTCCATTTATGAAACTTGAACTCTTTGCTATTAAGTCACTTGTCATTTAACTTTTGGATGAAAAGCATTTTCGAGGTTTACAACTGGCTAGACAGGATTGTATTTTTTGTTCACTGCTTTAAAATTCAAAATCTAAATCAAGAGATGGAGAAGTTCCACCTGAATTACAGAATTTCAGACCTTTTTGAAACTTAATCTCAGTGCGCCAACTTCCAAACCGAACACGGCAGCACGTCCTCTCCGATCGCTTCCAGAAGGGAGAACACAGTGCTGGGAAAGCAAATCATTTTCTCCACCTGGTCCTTCTTTCAGGACAACACACCATGGTCACCTGGCATGGACAGCATGGGAAAGGGGCACATGGCCTTGTACAAGTAAGTTTTTTGTAAAGTTGTGAGACATTGTCTCTATCTTGAAAGCAACAAGGTAGTATTTTGATTAGTAAGTTGGTAAAACAGTGACAACAAAAGTATAGAGGCATCTCTGTAGCAAGTTTCAAATGGAAATAATTCAAAATTCAAAATTCAAATTTCAAAACATAGTACAATAAATTCTGATACACAAAACAGAGGAATTTTCTAGTCTTAAGTTGCTACTCTACCAGGAAATTTAAGGTTAAGAAGAGGATCTTCCCTGAAGAGACTTGTTTCACAAAAATAAATCCTGAGTAATCTGCATCAAGAAAACAAAGTGATTTCTTTTGCAATTTCTCAGTACGTGAGAGTCACAAAGCTAACTAGTTGCATTTTAAACTTTTAAACCACAGTAAGCTGTAACTGTGATTATTATTTCAAAAATTCACATGAACAGCGTTTAACAGAAAAGGCAGTTCAAGATTTAGATCTCAGGAACAACAGAGGTGCAGAGTTGATAAGCGTATCTCAGAATCATGATGATTTCTCTCTGCACTGAATTATACAGTGGGTGACCACCTTCTGCCATTTCACACAGACAAAGGATGAAAACTCCAAAACATCCACTGAGTTCAAAAAGTTTCTCACATACAAGAACACAAAGTGATCAGAACTACTTGAGTCCAGGGCCCTTCTAATTCTATGTCTGAGAAAAATTTTAAAAATTAATAAATCAAAGGAGCACTCTGGTCCCAAAGAGACACTTGAGTTATTAATTTTAATACTGGCAGCATTGAGAACTCCAGTCTCTTCAAGAGGATTCCTGATGTCAACTGTAAATTTGGTCAGGCTACTTCACAGCTTTTTCAAAGTGGAAGAGTGTTCTCAAACTGCTCATTTTAAAAGAAGTGCTATCTAAAGTAACCCACAAATGCTTTCCCTCCTATTGTACAAAATAGATTTGTTTAACTCCTGACTCATAATCATTAACCATGAGTTGCATCGCTCCTCAATGGCCACTTTCTGTTCGTTGACCCTTTAAGTTCTAAACATACTACAATTTCCCCAAAAAGTCATGTAATTCCCTGAAGGAGAGGTTTGTGTTCCTTGGCAGTCTGAGCCCTGTTTGATGTAATTTAAACCAAATCCCTGGGATGGAGGAGCCTCTGCCACGCAGTGAAAGCCACGTTACTGCCAGGCCATCTCACAGGGCAAAGGGTACCAGGCAGAGCAACCTGCTCCTCCTCCTCAGCCTGACATTTCGCACTTCCAGAAAACAGATTAAAAAAGTAGAGAGCTATACTCCAGTTCTCCTGCCACTGTACCTGCCAGAAAAAGCACATTCTGTGCTATTAAGCACCTGGTTTTACTCCCAGCTGAATTTTTTCTACACTAGACGAGCACCTTCACCAAAAGCCTTCCCTGAGCCCCAGAACTTCTGCTGTACCACAGCAGCCAAAGCCCTTGGGCAGGTGTACCCCCAAGGGCTGGAGCTGGTAACCACCACTGCAAGGCACTGAGCATTCCCTGCATTTCACTGCAGACACAGCTCCTGTCTGCTCACCCCACAGAACCCACCAACAGCTCGGCCTCCAGGTGACACACACAGGCATCGGCACATCCAGCACCTCGGCCACGGAGAAAGGGCAACATTTCCTCATTTGTCAGAAAGGATTTCATCTGAATTGCAGCTGTAAGGCCAGTCAATGAAAACATCCCAACTCTGGTCTTATGTGACCAGGTTCACCCCTTCTCAAGAGTTAAAACCTTAAGAAGTTCCCTGGATAGAGACTCATGCACAGGCTTTATTTCTGCTTCCACCAGCTACTCTCCATTCAGGAACTCCAAAACACGCCCACACACCTCAAAGGTGCAAATACTGCTCCTTTTCCTGAAACCTGATAGATGTTTTCCTTTCCCCCTTGTATGCACCTCTAAAGACAGAGACTGAAGCTCGAACCTGGGCTCGTAGGAGTGACCTGCTCTCCTACTGCAACTTTCCGAAGGAATACGTTGGTCCATCGTGACAATAACATCCAGCTTCATGTGACAGATCACAGGCTTGAACCACACACTGCTGGGAACCCCGAAAATGCCCTGAATACAAAGGGAAATTATCTCTGTCTCTGCCTGGAGTGCAGGAGCAGCAACTACACACGGCTGAAGTGAAAGCAGAACCCAGGTAACAATGGCTGGCACAGACAGGGTTTGTCTCCTCCAGCCCATCACCTGCACAGCCTGGACAAGGACAGCTGATTTCTTTTTAGGTGCAGGCAAAGAGAAAACACACCTGACTTGCAGAGCTCATGTGAATGCACTCACTGCTGTTCCACCAGGCCTGACCACTACAAGGTCAGGTGAGCACGTGAAGTACCAAACCCAGAAAGCTCTGGGATTTCTATTTAAAAAACCCAAAAAACCAACAAAATATCTTTCTGAAACTGCAACAATCTTTCCTCCTTAAAAACAGCCCTACCACATTTTGTTGTGTGTTTATATTCTCTTATTTTGGGCTCCAGTTAGAGAAAATAATTTGAAAATAACTTATTCTACTGTCAAATCCCTACCCAACATTTCACATCCAGTAAACCTCCCCATCTTCCAAGTGAAGAGCTCTCACTGGAACAAAAAAGCTGCAATTTAACCAAGATGATGCCTTGAACATCACCTATTGCATAATTTCCAGATACATAACATTTTTTAATCTGCACTTATTATTTTTTTATACTTTATATAAAAATGCATCTGTCCAGCAGCAGCTGGAGAAAAATCTACTCCCAGTGACAAAACATGAACCACAGAAGCCCAATTCTCTGCTCTCACCCCTTCCTTTCTCCTGCTGCTCCACAGAAATAAAAAACCAACCAACCAAATGAACAAACAAAAAAAAGTAAACTGTGAGAATGTGCAACACAACTCATTTGTCTTATCTTTTAGAACCACAGTTCCTGTTGAGGAAATTGCTACTTTGGGGGAGTAAATGTCCACGTGTATTTTACTGGTGCTGATTGGTAAGTCAGCTAAAATGCTGGTAAGTCAACTTAAAACTCAGAGCTGAACACGGAGTAGAAGGCAGTGTTACAACATTTAACACCCAGTTCCAAAGCTTACTCTAGGGAACAGCTGGGACAAAACATATACATCAAACTCTAAACCCCAAGTTACCCTGAATGTTCAATATTTATTTGAAAATAGCAGTGGGAGCAAGCTGAGCTGCAATGCAATAACCCTGAGGGTAACTAAGCCTGCCTTCAGAGCTTGTTTGCCAACTCAGAGTGCCCAGTTCTTCATTATGAGTCACACACAACCTGCAACACCTCTGCCCAAGAGTTGGCTGTGAGGAAAAAAAATTCAGGAACACATTCAAGGCAGTGAAAACACTGATCAAGTGTAGCCAATGAAACTGTGACATCAGGAGTAAAGAAGCAGCATGAAAGGAAGTTACAGACAAACCACCTTCAGCAAAACCCAGGGCAGGATCAAAGGGCTACTGCAATCCTCAGAAACACTGCCTGGACAAAAAAAATTGAGTATTTCTTATCCAGTTGTAAGGCCTGTCAAGAAAGCGGGTTCCAGTACCAAGCTGGGAGGAAGATTCAGAACCTACTGATCCCACTGGCAGTTCCAGCAGGGAAGAACTGCAGCCAGTCAGGGGGTGAAGGGCAAGGCACCTGCCCCCACTCTGTTAGAAAGCACTGTTACAGCTGGGGGCCAAGGCTGTGTGACAGCTCAGAGTCACAACCAGAGCTGCAGCTGAGCTGAGGAAATGCCTCACACTGCTCAGTCCTCCCCTGGAGTATTTGCAAACCACAGAACAAGGAGAGCTGAGTTACCCAGCCCTTCACTGGGACACACTTGATGGATTTTGCTCTTCCATCGGATGAATGGGAATGTGAAGGAAAAAACCCTTGAAAACATGAGAAATGTAAGCAAGTAGAGCTTTCTCTTGAGCTATGAGGAGAGCAAACACCTAAATTACAGAAGAAAATATGCTTAAGAGAGCTCTCTCTCAATGTGAGAAGAAACACAACAATTACCTGCAGCAGAGACAAAGGTTCTTTTTCACAGAATCACAGAATCAGTTGGGTTGGCAGAGACCTCTGAGATCATCAAGTCCAACCCTTGATCCAACCCCACTGTGAT
>JAOXXN010000150.1:215828-227510 GCA_026770055.1 Myrmophylax atrothorax
TGTCCCATTGCTGGGCACCTCCAAGCAGAGCCTGGTCCATGCTCTGCCCCCTCCCTGCAGGCACTGACAGACATGGGGGAGGTCCCCTCTCAGTGTCTCTTCTGGAGGCTGAACAGCCCCAGCTCCCTCGGCCTTTCCTCCTAAGGGAGATGCTCCAGTCCCTTCAGCATCTCCACTGGACCTGCTCCAGGAGCTCCATGTCCCTTGTCCTGAGCAGCCAGGACTCGACACAGCACTCCAGATGTGCTCACCAGGGCTGAGTTATTAGCAGTGCTTGAAGGTTATGATAAGCTCCAGTTTCCCAGAAGGGAGAAACAACTACCTAGAGTTCCTTTCTTCAAGTATCATCATCACACCGAGCTTAGCTCTTCCCATTAAATATTCCATCTGGGATTTAATAATTGTATGGATAAATCAACAAGAGACCAGACTGGATACAAATACCATCTATAACCTCCAAAAATTGACTTTGGCATTCATGAGATGCACAGGGAGTAATGCATTTCCTCAGCCAAAACACTCACATCTTTGGAAGGCTTTCTGAGCACGTCTCCCACACCACCACCATTCCTCAGGCCTTGGTTTAACACGGTCACAATGCACATGAGCAGGGTGTCACAGGTCCTTTCTATTCCATCCTCCTCCTCTTCACCTGCAAACAGGAGAGCAGCAGCTTTAGGACTCCCAGCAGCAACCCATCACTCATGAAGCAAAGCCACAATTCTTTGTTGCAGAAAGCAACTGCAATGCACATTCATATTCTTCAGCCAGATCATCCCTACCCATGTGAACATCGCTGCTGGTGACACACTTATGCACATCAGGCACAATCAGCCTGAAGAGAGATGGAGCAAATCACAAGCAGAGCTCCCACCAGTGCTGTTCCTGACCCAGAGCTGCCATCCCTATCCATGGGAGCACCCCTTTTCCTTGCTGGTGTCACTAAAAACACAGAGATGAGAAGCAATAGAAACACAGAATTAGAAGCACATTTGTGAAAGGACTGTCTTCCTGTGGAATCACTCCTCTACCTACCCCTGTACAAGCCAAGTCATGTCAGCATTTCAAACCCTACAGAAGGGGCTGGTTTTCAGATGAGTAAATCTGTCCATGATCTTTCCACGTCTGATATACATTAAATGAAAGGCTCTGCCTGACCTCAGCTTGAAAACTTGGATCCTATTCTTATCTCTGCTGCAGAGCTGCTGCGTGGTTTTGGCTGAGCCACAGAGGGTACTATTGTGCAGGAGATGTTTGAACGTGCAGAGGAGCTGGGCTGGAACACCAGGCCCCGCGGGGATTTCGTCCGCATTGGCCAGAATTCCTCCCACCACGCACTCACTCCCATGCTGGGGCTGCATCAACAGCCTCCCTTTGAAGGGCTCTGCTTGAGTTGTTCCATGTGTCCTGCTGGCTTGCACTGAAGGGTCAGGGCTGTGACTGCCATTTCTCCTGCCTTCCTTTCTCTTCAGGGATAGACACCGATTCACACTTGGTTTGCTTCATGCACTCATTGTAATGTAATTTAATAAATAACAACATCCTGCTGTGACAGTTGACTGAAACCCACATTTAACAGCCCCAAACTGCCACGTCTGGGACAGCGAGATAGACTTGGATAAATTGAATTGACTGAAAGCACTCGAATTACAGACAAGTAATTTGGATTTAAAACGTGGGATCCCAAACTGTGGTGCACGTATCCTGACTGGGATGTTCACAGCACTGCTGGTATCTGCTGCTTTTGCCACCACTGCTTTTGCTCTGCAGGCAAATGAAATGAGAAACAACTCCCGATTTAAGGAACTTGGAGCAAAAACAAAAGCAAAAGCAGACATCAGGATCGACTTCCTGCTAAACTACACGGTCATTAAAGGCATTACTACCACTAGTAATTCCAGATTTAAAAATAGCTGTTAAATATTGAAACTGAAAGGATTGAAACAAGAAACCATTTTTATCCTACCATATCTGGATTTTTTTTTTGCTAGCACAGTGATGTTTGTCATATAAACTAATTCTTCCTCTATTTCCTCCTTCCAAACAACACTCCATCATTTTTCCAGAGCCACTATCTGTGCTTGAGAAGGTGACCATGCAGAACACAAATGAAATGCCTTCATAAAAGCCACAGCTTCCATTTCTTTTAGGTAGCTACAATATTTCTCCTGTTCACAAGACCAGGGTCAGGTGGTGGCAACAACAGATGATCAGATTCTAATGAACAGTGAGGACAAACCAGGGCTGAGAAGTGGAAGCTGCAACTCCCAACAACCCTAACACATGACTCTCCATGTCCACTGAGATGCAAATTCAGAGCAAGTCCAAGCTTGAAGAGATCCAAGATGCATCACCTGACTGGCACATCTTGCAGCACAGAGTCAGCATCCCACACTGCACCCAGAGGAGCAACTCAGGCTGCAAGATCTTTGCCAAACAATCACACAGGAGACAGCCCAAAGTTGGCAGAAACCTCTTAGTGCAGCAATGTAGGCTGTGAGGAGTGTACAGACATTCATTTCTCCATTCTATTTCCACTCCCAGATGTGGAGTAACAAGGATTGCCTTCAACAGGGGAGCCAGGCAATCCTAAGAGCACAAGTTCTGCCCCTGCTGCTCAAAAGCACTCACAACCCAGGGTCAGCCTCTCTAGTCACCAAGTGTGCCCATATTTGACAGAAAGGAGTGGATCTGTAGAAGGAATTGTTGGGAGTGGGATGAGCCTTTGGAAATGTCCCTTTTTACAAACAGGTCCCTGTGCACCTTTCCAGCACAGGTTCTTATGGGTTACAGAACACAAAGAGGCATGTACTGTAGGATGTTAATTAAGTTCCTTTAAGTGATGAAGCACTTCACCAGGCTTAACTGATATGGAAAAGTCTTTACACTGAAGAGTGGGAGACTCCAAGGGAGATGAGACTTCCTTCAGAACAGGTGATTCACTGGCTAAGGTGAGAAAAACTCCTCTTGGAGAGTGTTGGTTTTTTAATGTCACTGGATAAAGAAAATTTCTTCAAGATTAACTGGCAGTGCCCTCTGATGTCTTGTACAGCCCCCTCTCATTATGGTTTGATTTCAAAGGAGCAGTACCCAAACAACATGAAATGTGAGATTTCTATCATTTAAAGAGCTTGGCAAAAGCCACACTGTGTCTCTTCTGACTGATTGGTAACTCTTTGAATGCAGCAGCTTTGCCAATAGCTCTTAGACTGTTTTCTCTGTCTAGTCAGACAGTTTCCCTGTTGTTTATGAGGCCTGTTTACACACCAGCTGGGGAGAAAAAGCCTACTTTTACAGCCCTCTGCCTGAAGCCTTTGATCCTAAAACCTCAAAAATTAGTAGTGGAAGAATAAAGCTTATGAAACAGCGTTGTACTGGCACACAGGGTGGGAAGGGACCATTTATGTCCTCAGTTTCAGCCCCCAGCAACCACAGACAAGGGTGGCAATAAATGTTTGAAGCCTGTGGACCAACCACTGTGCACACACCTCCACTGCAAAGGCCACAACACACTAAAGCAAACTTAATATCTGTAGTGAAGGACCAACCACCACAACTAGACTGTGCCCCATGATGAGACCTTATCACTCTCTACAACTCCCTGAAAGGATGTTGCAGCCAGGTGGGGGTTGGTCTCTTCTCTCTGGCTACCAACAGTAGGACAAGGGGGCACACCTTAAGCTCTGCCAGGGGAGGTTTAGGTTGGATATCAGGAAGAAGTTCTTTCCAGAGAGAGTGCTCAGGCTTTGGAGTGCCCTGTCCAGAGAGGGGGTGGATTCTCCGACCCTGGAGGTTTTTAAGGTGAGACTGGACGTGGCACTGAGTGCCATGATCTGGTAATCAAAGTGGGGTTGGATCAAGGGTTGGACTTGATGACCTCAGAGGTCTCTTCCAACCCAGCTGATTCTGTGATTTTATGATTCTATGATAAAACGTAAACAACAAAATGTATAATTCCATGACGTAAATCTACAGAGTGCCTGTAACAGATAATATTTAGAGCTAACTGCATAAAAGGGCTGAATTTTTGTATACCTGGTGGACACATACTCAGAGTCATGGCCCGCTGCGTGACACTGGACATGGCCAGGCCATAATAAAATGGTGCATTACTATCAATATCTGGATTTTCTTTAAATCACTCCTGCCCTCGCCCACCCCTGGAGGGCAGTGCCCCTACTCACAGCTCCAGGATGAGCACCACGTCAGTCTTGTTCTCGTAGATGTCATGCAGGGTGACGATGTTAGGATGCAGGACATGCTGCAGGATGGTGACCTCCCTCTCGATGTCGTCGCGGCTCACCCCGCGCCGGCTGGCGCGGCTCTGCCGCTTCTTGATGAACTTGGCGGCATATTCCACACCCGTGCTCCGCTCCCGGCACTTCCTCACGATGGCAAACTGGCCACTGCAAGGGCAACAAGAGCACAGCAAGGCTTGGGTGCAATCACAGTGTCTCGGGTTGAGCTGGCAAAATGCCCACTGCCCAATACAGAGTGTCAGCCTCCCTCCCCCCGCCGCGAAAAGGGAGGAAAGGAAAAAAATCAAAACAGGTTTAAACTTAAGCTAACTATGTATATTGATACAGAAAAGAAAAAAATTTAAAAGAAAACTGCAATATAACACACACTTACACAAGTTTGATATAACAACAATTTTCTACCTCCCACCAAAACCAGATTTCTCTAGATTCATAAAGCACTTCAAGAGACACCCAGCAAAGCAAAAGAAAGAGAATAACAATAAAATGTTTCTACCTCCCTGAACTCAAACAAAATGTGATGTAGCGGTGGCAGCAGCAGCAGGGCCCAGCACAGCAGGACAGGGGCTGCACATCCTGCCTCTGCTGCAGCCATGATGGGACTGAGAGAACACTCCTACTCTACTGTGTTTATATCTCAGGTTTGTGTCATCTGGTATGAAATATTTCTTTGGTTACCTCAGTCAGGTGATACCTGTCTCTCCTAATCTACATGAATTCTCTGAGCCTGCTAAATTGAGGCCTGGCTAAAACTAAAGCCAAAACTACCACACACAACTTCCCAAAGAAGGTCCTATGCAAAGCTGGATGGTGCGAGCCCTGAGTGGCACTGTTGAGCCTGTTCTGGGACAGCAGATCCTGCAGGGACAGAGCGTAACAAGGCAGCCTCCCACTGTGTCTGGTTTTTAGCAAGACCAAACATGTGACAAAATGTATGGGTGACAGTGTGTTTGTGGATCCCCTGATGTCTGAGGTGATTGATGAAGAGATTGACAAGGAGCAGTTCAGAGTGTGTCCTTGAAGGAAAGCAGTTTGGAGGGCACCCTTAAGGAGCAGAGAGCACCTGTAGAATGTGGGACCCCTTGGAGCCAGTAGAATGTTTCCAAGTATGCTCAGTGACCTGACTGGTCAATCGTGTGATGACATGTTGGATACAAGAGAAGATAAAAGGTGAAGCAGTAACTAAAAATAAAGCTCTAAGCCTTCTGATCAAGCCTTCTGATGTTGCTGTGCCTGACCCTCTTCTGACCATCATTGACTCACCCCCCTCACCCCTACAAGAAAAGGGAGGGCAGATGTTACAATCTCGAAAAACCAGTTCATGTTTAAATGCAAAAGATCTGCCCCAAAAGGTTCAAGTTGGTCTTCCACTGGGGATGTTCAAGGCACTCAACTCGACCACACACCACTGGATGTTCTGCATGCATGCAAATACTGGCCTTAAGAATAATCTCTAGAGAAGTACTCAGAGGATCAATAACCCTTTGGAAATGTAGAACTGGTCTCCAGTAAGCAATTTTCAAACAAAAGAACAGTTTATTTGTATTTCTGCACTTCACTTGATAATTTAGTGTAAACGTAACCAGAGTCAGTGCACGTATCTCACTGCACCTCAAGGACAAAGAATTTCCCACTGTACCAAATAGTCCAGTGGCTGCACTAAGGTTAAAGGGCATGTACCTGCAATCTGCTAACAAAATGTTCTTCACTGCGGCTCTTAAAGCAGTCCCACTGCACAATTTCCCCCTTAGTTCCTAAGGACTGGCAGAACTCCAGTCCCAGAATACACATGTAGTATCAGATACTTCCTTACTCAGCTCATTGTGTCCAGATTTGCAAGGCAAAGACTCATCTTACAGGTAACCTTAACCTTGGGCTACTGTGATTTTATCAGACAGGATCTCCTGATAAGAACAACAAACAAACTCATTAAGTGCAGCCCCCCACCACTACACTGAGCTGTTGTTGTTTTCAATATTATTATATCCTTCACTGGCTCGGTGAATGGGAGATGCAAGTACAGTTGGAACTTCAATTATGCAGCATACACAGCAATTACATTCAGCACCTCGTTATATGCTGTACTTAGTACTCCATCAGCACAGACATCCAACCAGGGTCTGTCTTCAAACTACAGAGGCACAGAAATGACAAATGAAGGCTGTCACTTGGTGCTGAACACTCCAAGCAAACACTCCATGGCACAGGCAGCCCCTCATTTCAAATTGTTCAAATGCCAGCCAGCCTGAAGTACTTTTGGGGTTTCATTTTCATATCCTAAGCACTTCTCAGGAGAGAGGCAGGAACAGATGGGACAGATGTACTTATCCCTTTAGGAATAACCACTCACAAGTGGAACTGAGACTGTGGCCGTTTGTCAAATGCATTAATTGAGTCATATTTGTCCTGATTTTCTCATTACCAGCAAACCCTGGAGAAATTCCTTCTGTAAAATCCTCACACTTGCCTTAAACATTCTGCTAGAAGAGTTTGTTGTGTGGTGCTGAGAGCTGTCTGTTCACAGGTTTTTTCTTGTCTGATCATATTTTGCAAGACATGCATCTTGCTTGGTCCAAACTTTCTAAAGGGATATGGTGCAAATATTTCTGTGTTTGTTCCCTTGAATTCTCTCTGGGGCCATAAACTTTGACAGCAAAGTCAGGAAGAAAATATTTTTATGAGTGCTGATTATGGGAACAAACACAGTCACTTTTGGATAGTGATGCTGGGATTTTGTATGTTTTTGTTTACACAAAAACTTACAGAAATAATAATGGCACAGGCATAGGAATTCCTGACTTCTCCTTTTACACAGTTATGCTCTGGGACAATTATTTACCACAACACCCATTCCCTTGTAATCTGCTATTGCTGCCCTGCATATGTGCCCACTAACACACACTCTACTGCTCCTGTCCCAGGTTTTATGCCATTTCCTATGCCTGAAAAACAGGCTTTTGTAGACAGTCTTTACTGAGACAGTTTGTGACTGAGCAGAGGTTGAAGCCACAGGGAATAATACAAATGTTCAATTCCCTAGCCCGGGACTTTTAAGACAGTTACAACGCAATTCCCAATGGATAATTCAAGGGGAGGCCCATAGAGGTGTGAAAGAAGAGGATTTCTCACTGGGATTTTACAAACACAGCCAGGCACACTTTGGATTTCTCCTTAAATACAAAACTTGTAAGGTCAAGCATCAAGGCAACAGTGTTTCTGCACCTCCTCGTGCATCAGCATTCAGCAGGTAGGAATCAAACTGTCAGCTCCCCAAAACTTCCAGCCTAGGCTGGGGAAAAAGCTGACAAGACTGAGAAATGAAGCCACTGAGTTCATTGCACGTGAGGCACTTGTGCCTGAGCTCAGCCTTGAAACCAAATTCCCAGCTCAGATGGCCAAAGTGCAGCCCACAGACCTTGGGAGAATTCCTGGGGTTTAGGACATGGCTGAAATGAGGATGACCTGGATCATGAACAGCAGCACTTACAACACACACAGCATAAGCCCAGAAGCTGATACTTCTGGATGTGACACCTGGAGCTCAGGAAAGCCTTTGACATTGTCTCCCACAGCATTTTCCTGGGCAAGTTGGCTGCACATGCCTTGGACTCTGATCTTAGAGGGCTTTTCCAACCTTAATGAAACTAAATTCTTTTAAATTTTTATTTTCAAGAAGCTAAGCTCGTTCCCTTTCAGAAACACTTGGGACAGCTGTACCACAGCCTTGTCACACACTCAGCACGGGCTGTTCTCAGCTGTGGTGTATGAACAGCAGCAGCTGCATCCTGTCAGCTGACACATAATTAGGTACAACCCCAAATCAGTCCATCATTAATGATGGAATATACCCCAGCAGTGAACACAACCTATTATTTGCATTGCTACTGTCATCTAGGAGATTTGTCCCCAAGAAAACAGAGGCAGTAATTTGTCACTAATAAGAACGAACACAGAGGCAACACCACTGGGTGGTTTTGGAGCCTGTTTTCAGAGAAATGCTTTAGAGGAGCACAAGGTCAGCTCATTTAATCACTGAGCAGTTCAGGGGAGGATGTGGAAAGAGAAGAGAGAAACTGGACCATCCAGAATAATAGAACAACTAATTGCTCTTTTTTCAAGGCCTACATTTAATACAGGTTGTGGAGGGTGGTGCTGTGGGGCAGAATGTTGTGGGAGAAAGGGAGCAGAGCAGCTGCCAGTTTGGAGTGTGCCAGGACACAGAATGGCACTGCCACAGAGCACCCAGACACAGAGAGCCTGCAAGCACCTCCTTGCACAGGAATGGGTTTATTGGAACCTTCCTCAATATTCCTGAATGCCTCCTGGCTCAGGAGCTGCCACCAAACACTGCAAGGATGTCAGCAAAGGACTGAGATGACAGGTCAGGCAGGACCTGACCCCAGTCAGGCTGTCTGGGGAGTGGGGAAAAGTCAGGAAGCTCATCCTGTCTGTCATTTGAGAGGAGCAAAATCACTTCTTTCCCAAATACCAAACATGTTCTCTTTAAGCATGTTCAGTCTATTTCTTTATGTTCTGTTCCTTTTATTCACTAAATAATTCTAAAAAAGATTATCAGTATTAGTATTATTTGGGTAATTGTTCAAGCTTTACCTTCCCATAAAAGAGATGATACCTTTGAACATGTTGACAGACACTTTACTCTGAAATATGTTTTCAACAAGTTCTATGGAAAATAAATTAACCTGGCAAAGGACAGCACTCTGGCATTCTGCCAGTCAAGAGGTGACACTCAACCCCCTCCATGAGCCAGGACAATTTACTTAGGGACAGATTTGCAAGGGACTTTAGGCACCAGCCTCCCACTGACTTTAAAAGTAATTAGGTTCCTACACACTTGATGGAAAATAACACCTCAGTCCTTCTGTGCTTAGATTGCCAAAGTCTGCAAAATGCAGGTAATGCTACTGGAAAATCAAATAACATTATGTGGGTTGAGCAGACAAGCTGGACCTACACATTTCCTGTCTCTAGATAGCACTATAATTGCAATTATAATCATTCATATTTTTATTCACAAGCTGTTCTCAGCCAGTGCAAGTGCCTGGATTGCCATGCAGACTGCTGTGAAAGCTGGAAGGGTGCAATCACAGGCTATGGCACCAACGCTTTTCCCACATTTTTTTCACTTGAATAGTGCCATAAATATCTATTATGCTGCTCTGATCTTGGTCTTCACCTACAGCAGGTGTATGGAGACATTCAATGGTGGGAATGCAAGCCTGAATGGGTTTATTTCCTATTGCAAACCCCACCCCAAACAAAGACAAAGGATGTCATTCACTTATGTGGTTGCCCGTGCTTAGGAAGCCAAAATGCAGCTTAGAGATTTAATTTAAGGTTTACAAGACTTTGCAAAGTCTGCCAGTCATTTGGTCTCCTCTCCAGCTGGATGATAAATTGGGTTTGGTACCTTGACAGCAAGAAAAAAAAGGGACACTATTCAGTGTCATATAATTCTCTGAGTCAACACAGTATCTTGAACCTTGAAAACAATTTTATGTTTACTGACAGCAACCAGTTTACAGTCTCTGACACAGCCAAGTCAGCTCCACCTACTGTCGGCTGGTCCTTTCTCCAGTAACTGAGCTGACAGCACCCCTTGCTTCAGTTCTGCATAATCTGTGCTTAGAGACACCTAAAAATACATTATTGAATCATCATGTGGACATTCTTCAGTTAGGAGACACAAACATAATCACAATAATACTGTTCTGCCAATCTGAACACAGATTCTCTGGGTTCAACAGGCTGGTTTATTGAGTTTCAGCAAAGAAGGGTAATTCATTCTCAGTTACAACAACTGTTTTTCTGTCAACAGTTCTGTTCAGCATGCCCTTCTGCCACTATTAAATCTGGATTGCTTTTAACTGGTCCTCTCAAGCTTAGAAAGTCTGCATCTTGTTACTTTTCAATCTTTCTCATTCCTGTTTCTTTTTCTTGGAAAAAATACATAAACAATTTTATCCATTTATGGTTGTATTTTTGTTAACTTTCAAAGCAAAGCTCTTGAGAATTCTTGCTGAATGTCTTCCTTGAATTTGAGAGGAAAACAGCTTTTTCAGGCTTATCTTCTTCAAGTGATTAGAGCAATTGCTCTACTGTAATTTTATTAAGCTAAATACTCTCCTCCCTCTTTGCTTACACTTCCGAGAAGATTTCTGCTGGTTGTAGCTGCACTGCCATGCTCTTCCCAGCAGGGAGGACAGGGGGCTGCTGCTAACAACTCCTACAAGCCACTTTTATGTTCTCAGCTCATTTATGAAGCTCAACCAAAGGTCACACAAGGTTCATAAAACAGATGCATAAAAGCACTTTGCTGAAGGGTTTTTGCAGGAAGTCTGTGGTCACAACCATAAAGACCCAGAAGCCTTCTCTAAAGGGCAATAATTTGCAGTATATTTTATTTTTATAGACTTTTTTTTTTAGACTAAACCAAGATTTGGTACAGCAGATATTTAACGTAAACAGTGAATAAATAGCAAGTCCAATAGCACAGAATCTACAAAGAACTACAGTACAACAGCTGAAACAATCAACCAGCAATCCTAGCATGGCAGGGGCACTGAAAGGAGAGCATCTTGCTGTTTGCATAGGATTTTATGGAATGAACCTAAGAAAAGCCTCCAAACCTTCATCTGTTAAATACTCCACTGACACCTCTTATAACTTCATAAAGAGCTTTAAAAATAAAATAGTCACAAATGTCACTTTACTTCTTTTTAAGCTGCAAATAAAAGTTTTCATTTACTTATTTTTTTCCCCCCAACAAAACGCCAAAGCATTTACCTCTCCTAAAGGAAACAGATCCTAAACCATGGCAGATGTCAGATTCTGATGGAGTGTTCTAAAACTTTTCACAATAGAGCATTTAACAGGAATTTTGCTTGACTACTAAGTAGTAGTAGAAAGAGAAAAAAAATCACAGCTGCCACTTCTAAACACACCTATTTTCACTACCAACTCATATTTTACTAACAGAGGTGAGTCTCTCTAGTGCTGAGAGGGAAGTGCTGAGCACCTTTGGACTGTCTCTGATAAATTCCTTGTGTGCCCCTTCCCTCCACATCTCTGGAGCTCACACAGGTCACCAACACACCCCAACCCTCTGCACCCAGAGCCAGAACACAGTCAGAGCTCTGGGCAGAGGAACAGGGACTCAAACAGAAGGATCTACCTTATGGGAATAAGCAGAGAGAAAATAAACCATTTGAAATGCAGAGAAAGTTTGATAAATCTAAAGCTTCTGAACAAGGCTGTGAGTTTTTACAAGCTCAGGCAACCAACAGTAGCACAAGAGGGCACGGGCTTAAGCTCTGCCAGGGAAGGTTTAGGTTGGATATCAGAAAGAAATTCTTTGCAGAGAGAGTGCTCAGGCATTGGAATGGGCTGCCCAGAGAGGGGG
>JAOXXN010000150.1:248919-264435 GCA_026770055.1 Myrmophylax atrothorax
CTTGTGATTTCTTCTGTATTGGGTTTGTTTCTCCTGTTGGTTTACCTTTAAACCAGCACACCATGAAAAAAAAACATGCTCTTTACTTGTGATCACTTGCAGGGACACATTTTTCTCCCTTAGCCCTTATGGCCATGCTGAGCAGCCAAGCAGGTAAAACACCCACTGTGGATTCAGTACAGAAATCCCCCCTCACTCTGCCCCAGCACAGAGCCCTCAGTGCCACTGGAGGACCTCCAGAGCAGCTGGCTCTGTGCATCACCAATGGCATGCCAACTATTCCCACCTGCTTATCCTCAGCTCCTAAGTTTTCCTCTCATCACATATGCACACTCAAACAGAATTTACCAAGTTTCACGTCCTGGCAAGTCCAGGTGTGTCACTGAACTCCAGAGTGCTGATAAAAACCAAGGATCTGGACAGTATTTTAAACCCCTGTCCCTGAGCTTGGGCTCCAACAGTATCTCTACCTTTTTGTAATATTGTTATTAAATTGTAACTCTGACTTGTGATCTCTTTTGTGTTGGATTCACTTCTCCTGCCAGTTAACCTTTAAACCAGCACAATCTGTATCTTAAAATCAGTTTTGAACTTCATCTGTATTGATTTTTATTGTGTGGAAGGTATCTCTGGTCTCTCACACTTGACAGGTCTCAGGATTGCCAGAAATTTCCACAAAGCACTCAGTTTTAAGGTTATTTCAAGTGCTAAAGTGTTATCAAAGGCTCACGAGTTCACAAAGCCACCTGCAAACTCTGTATAATGCTACAGAGAATCCAGCCCTGACACCAGCCAGCAGAAGACACGAGCTGGAGTCATCAGAGCTTCCTCCTACACTGAGCGCTTGGTACATCCAGTTACCCACTGCAGGCTGGGTACTCCTCCATGTAACCCAATGAAGCTCCTTCAATCCCAAACCAGCTGGCTCCCACATTAACCTGACAAGGATAAATATCCCAGATAAAGCCTGGGGTAACAGGAATGCTGCCAAGGATAACACAGAACATGTACAAGCCAAACTATGACACAGTGGGGGAGCTCTGGCACTGCTGCTGCAGCACAGGGATCTCTGGGCTGCTGCCAAATGAGGCTCCTCAGGGCCCAGCAGAGCACCAGAGATGACCCAGCACCCTCCCAGAGTGATGCTGCATCACACTGCAAACTTAGGAACTGGTCTGTCTCATCAGTCCAAAGACAGAGGTAACTATGCCATTATTGTTGATCTACACCTAAAATATCTCACTGTTTACTAAGGAAAAAAGGGGAACTAGAATATTTAATTTATTCTACTTGAATTGTCAGGTGAACCCAAAGATAAGAAAACTTATTTGGACAGTTTATTTAAGGCTAGTTTTGTCGTTTTGAGTGAACAGGAATGATTTCCTGCTATTTCTACACAGAATATTCCAACAGCTGCTCTACCTGTGCACAACATGCTTTGTATCTGTAAAAAACCTAACTATGACATCCTACAGGCCAGAGTATAATCATGCACATGTTTGCAGATATTGTTCTCTGCTACGGAGTTTGAAATTAAAAACTCCGTGTGCAAAATGATTTTTAACCCATCCAGGACATCCATGAATACTATAAAATGGTATTTCTGTATTTTTCTTTTACAACAACATGACTTTTGGTCCATCATTCTATGTGCTTTTGTACTCTTCAAATTTTGATGCTGTGAAAAGCACGAACATGGCAGAACAAGAAGCCAGGCAGTTTGAATCATGTCTTGTCAGTCCCAGCAGGCAAATCCACATTCCCTAGGTGGCACTGCACCACTGCTTCCAAGTCCCAACCCCAAGAAAGCAGGGGCTTGAAGAGCATTTCTATTGGAAATATCTTTGAGGCACTGAATGCTGTCCTCACTTGAACTCCCCATCTGCCAGTGATACCCAATCAGCTCATTTTGTTAACAGCAAAATGAGGTATCTTTCAGCAATATTAAAACATCTTTAAAATAGGTTATTTCAGCACCAGGAGAACCAGAAAAGGAATAGAAAGGCGAATCTTCATTCTCAGATCAAATATCAAAGTTTTGTTCAAATTAGGTAAAATATTAAATTTACTTTTTCTCTCTGCATCAGTCCCAACAATCCTTTTCAAGCACAGAGTACAATTATTCAGTTTTAACTTCTCTCCAGTCAAACCAAACACAGGAAGTAAAAATATTAAACAGCTCTTGCAGCAGGAGGCAAAGTAAAGCCTAAATTTTTGTGGAAATTACTACAGTATAAAAAACCCACCTTAGATTTCAAGATATGATTTTGCACTAAATAGAAAATCAGTGAGTCTCAATATAAGTGCAGAGTATTTTCAGACATTAAACCAATCTCAATATGACTTTTCAATATCAATCTGCAGCTCTACAGCCTTGAAACCAGGAACCTAAAACCACTGGAGCCTAATTTACAAACTAAGTCCTATGTAAGGGCTGAAGAACTGAAGAGTATCCACTTTGTATTTATTCTCTGCTTCCAAGTGTATCTTGGAATCAGCAAGAGCCATGTGGCAGTAGCCTGTGATTAATGATGCATAAGAGATCTAAGCCTTGTGGGACATGGCTCACATTTTTAATATCTGAGCCAGGATATGTTTTTATCTATCATAAAACATTTTACTAATTCAAGTTGTATCTGCAGTGCAGGGAGACTCCTCCTCTGGCTGAGATTCTCCAGGGCTGCTACCATGATATAGCACCTAAAAATTAGCAACAAGGCACTCACCACTCCTGCTTTTGTCTGAGCCAGATCAAAGTGCTCCTGACAACTCTTAGCAGTTAGTTGCATCTCTGGGTGCTTTGCACCTGAATTGGGATCTAGATAAAAACAAAACAACTTCTCCCATGCCCCACTCCAAGCCTTCCCACGACACCAGTCTGAGGTACCCACCTGGCATCGAGGATGTTGCGTGTGAAATAGCGAAGGTACTTGAAAATGGACATGGAATCTTGCAGCTTTAGGATTTCCTCCTCTTGGTATTTAAAAAGTGCCAGGGCAAATCGGAATATTACCTATGAAAACACACACAGCATCTGGTGTTTGTAAGCACAGAATGCACCAATTCTTATGATCCTCTTGATAAACTCCAAGAAGTGTTGCTCTGACACAGGCTGCATTTGAGCTCTCCAAACACACCTCCTCCATCTCCCTCCCCTGCCCCAGCCCCCAAAAGCTGCCAAATACTTCTGTTGTGGGCTGTAACCAAGGCAAAGCATCCAGAACACAAGACTGAGCTTACAGCATTCAGATTCTTGGATACTTTTAGTTCCTAATTCAGTTGTAGCACACAGACTGCTGGGCCTATTGAATGAATGCATTTATTAAGTTACTTCAGAGCTAAAATTAAGTTTTAGATTTTTAAACAGGTTGTTTTCCAGTGCCTTGAATTTTCCCAGCACACTGTGGGACTGGTGCAGAAGGGATTTCTGATACCAGTTTGTCCATCAACATTGGCATGAGCTGGAAGAAGTATCATCTTCCTTCATTCCAAAAGGCTTTGGTACATCCTGAACTTTGCCAGTCTGTACCTGGCTGCATTCACAAAATGCCAAGGTGCTTAACTGATGGGAATGAACACAACCACTGTGTTAGAAAGGCCAGCCAAGGCCAACAAGAATTCCAGACACTAACACAGATTTTGTCGTCTTACTTTATAACTCACCTGTTCCCTCCAGTTGCCTACAAAAATCTACTTTAGTGTTTGAAGCCAATGGCCTTTGCCCTGCACTGATTTTATTTCACTGCAATTTAACAAGAATGCAACACATGAAAACTCTTTCACATTCCCTTTAATTCATGACACAGGAGCCCAGAGAGTCATGTTTGGTCACTTGTGCTTTATCTGTCTACAGAGACAAGCTAAAAATTAGCACTTGGTTACAACTAGTTTTTACATCTTTTCAATACTTTTAACTTCTGGCACCTTCACTTCTTAATATGATTACTTGAAGCTGATTGACAGCAGCACACAGGAATAAACTGCACTGCCTGTACTTTAATTTTTAAGGGGAAAAAAAAAGGTGGGTGGTGAAAGGAAAATACTTGCATTTAAAATTCTTCCATGTAACTCAACCCTTTAACTTGCAGAACACAGATAAAAGGGAACATGTTTTGACTGGTTATTTATGCACATTTCCTCCCTTGTTTTTTTTTCCTACTAGTGATTTTAACTGACAGGATTCTTATGAAATAACCTCCCTCCACCCCACACTCAGTAACAGCAGAGAGTTTTGTTATCAGGTAACAAATGAACCAGCTGAGCTCCTTCAGCTCACCTTTGGTCCCTCATACAGGAAGGAGTCCCAGATTTTAAAAAGGATGTCACTGACCACACTGTCCACAAACACCACCAGGAACCAGTTGAAGGTGATAAGAGTATAATCAACTTTATACTGTTCAAAATGGGCATGCAGGCGTGGGAGCTTCTCACTCATCAAATCCTTGAACACTCGCTGATCAACCTGAACAGATGACAAAGAGATTAGCACTGCTCCTCATTTTCCAGCACTTCATTCAGGGTAGGGCTGTCACCAGTCTGCAAAGTTTTTCAAGAGGTAACCAGGAAACCCAGGACTGTCCAGATAACCCTCCAGGCTGGATCCAGCCCAAACACACGCAGCCACCCCAGTGCTGACACAGCTTCTCCATCCAGCCCTGCCCCACGGGGCTCCTCACACAGGTCCTCAGTGCTGGTGCAGGAGCACTGGAGCAGGGAATGTGCTGGGGAAGGACTTGGATGGAGGAGGCAGCACCTGGAACAGAGAGTGCCACAACACACACTGCTCTCAGTGCTGCAGAATGCTCCCACAGAGCCCATAACCCCTCCAATCTGAGGAAAGAAAGGGTAAATCCACTCAGTGTTGAGAGGCCAATAATGAGAGGGGGAGTTAAGAACTGGAGCTCCAAGCAGATCACTGAACAAGTATTTCAGTGTTGAGTCCTTGTCCAAACAAGGGCCCTGGTGCCTGGCCCCCACCCCTGCCAAGAACACATCCCCCAAGAAGATCTATCAGACTGTTGCAAAGGAAAGCTCTGGACAGGCTGCAGTTCACAGGACCAGAGCACATACCTGGGATCCCAGCAGCGTCTTAGTGTAATAATCACGAGGCATGAAAACTTCCACTATTGTTACCAGACACCAAAAAGCATCTTCCTGCTCCAAGTACAGAAGTGCAATTGCTACCAACCTGAAAATAGGGTTTATTTGGAGAAAAAGATTATTACAGCACCACAACTATACTAAGAATCATTACAATAAAGTGTTTCTGTTCAGCAGAGATAAATGTATTAACAGGAGAGAATTGAACGGCAAAACTGTTAGAGGAGTTTCAGATTGGGCCTTCTCAGCCACACCGAGTATTTTATTCAGCTAAATAAGAAATCAAATGAAGGCAAAAGCTGAGTGATTTTCTAGAAGCCATTTTCCCATGAACTAAGATGGGAATAATGAGAAGCTTCTGAGTCCTAAATACTTGATTCCCAGACTTCTGTGTTTCCTTATTGAAGAGCAGAAGGAACAGGTGGCTCTTGAATTACAGACAAAGTGGTTTTAAGATTAGAAAGACTCTTTCTAGCCAATTTGCTTTATATCCATTAAGATAAATGTAAATAAAACCATCATGTTTTAATGAAAATAAAAAGCCCTAAAATATTTCAAAGACTAAAGTTGTTCTAAGAATTTCCTGAGGTGTTGGTGTTGCTGATTTTAGGAGCTCTCTAAACAAAGACACAGTCTAGCTTAGCAAGGAGGCATTGTTTATTCTGTGCAGGGTGTAAGGTGGGGGTTTCCATGAATCAAATGCACCAAGGGGTAAAAAGTTAAATCCATTATACAGTAAAATCCACATGAACCTGCCTAGCTAATCCAGGAAACATGAACTGCTTCTGATGCTTCTTTAAAGCTTAAGAGAATATATCCAAATAGCTTTTAGCTTCTGCAAGCACATCTAAACCCAGAATTATTTAGAGTACAACCAAAAAGGTCCCTGGAGAAGGTAATGCTGCACACAAAGTTCAAATTTATCAGAAGCATTTGTAACACCTCCCAGTCACCAGGGACATGTTGCCCCACGACTGCCACAGCTCTTCTTCAGCTGTGTCTTGTGACATGCCAGTGACAACATTAATACCAGAAATGTATGATTTCCCTACAGAATGTAACCACTAGGGATGAATCCTCAGAAAGAATAGCTATTACTACATTATTCACTACTTCCACTGCTGCCACCACCCCCCATTACATCTGTTACTCACTGCCTCTATTCTGCTAGTTCTTCAGAGCAGTTTCAAGTGATAGAGCTGCTCCAGTACACAAATTAGTGCACAAATGGACATCTGTAGTATTATACAGCATAGAATTATAGTATTATACTTGGTTTAATTGTATTACAGTATTCTCTCAAGGGGACAAGGCAGGGTGTTATGTTAGGCTAACACACCTGCTTCAAGTAACACCTTCTTTTACCACAGGTCTCCAAGTAGCAAAGCTATTTTGGCCAAAGCCAATTGCAAGGAATTAGAATTTTTCTTAGCATTGTAACATGAAAATCACCTTTAATTTCTGCAATGCTGATTGAAGGCATCAGAGGGAAATGCTGAAATTTGTGGCCTTAACAATACAAAAAAAGCTTTCAAGCATTTATTTCTGCTTGTTTAAAAAAAAAACCTAGCAAATTGTTGCACACAAAAGCAACTCAATCACCTGCAAGTGAGACAAAGTCACTGTAAAACTACACTTAAGTATCCCACTTCTTATGCAAGTTAATTCCAGTTACAGTTTTTTTTTGCCAAATTGATTTTATAAAATTCATTATCCAGGTCATCTGTTGGGGGGTTTTATTGTTTTAGAAAGTGTGATACTTATTTGTTTATTGAAATATTATAGATTATGAGCATACAATCCATAAGGCAAACCTCTGTTTGGAAGCATGTTGCTATCCATGTGATTTGAAAGGCACTCAAGATTAGCCAAACCTTACCTGTTGAGCCCTTGGCAATATCCTATATCAGGATTTCTCCAGGAAAACGCCAGCAGCACATTTCGCAGCTTCTGGATCCCTTCGGACGTGGGGGAGGAATAATGTTTGTTGTTTGGCAAAGTTCTCAAGAGATCCAACTCGATCTGCTTGGATGCAGGATTCTGTTTCTCCAGGGCATTCTGCAGCAGGGTTTGGAAGTAGCCAGGCACGGTGCTGTCCTTGAATTTCTTCACGTGGAGGTTGACACACCACTTCCAGACCCTGGAGCGGTGCTCGTGCGGGATTCCCGAGCGGATGAGGTTCTTCAGCTCCACACTGCGCACCATCTCCCTGGTCAGGGTGCTCGCCAGGTAGTTCTCCCACTTCACCCCCGCGGAGATCTTGCGGTTTTCACTGAGGGAAAGCGACCTCAGGTCCAAGGCTCGGGATTTGGCAACGAGTTTCTCCTCATCATCATCCTCTGGGACTGTCTGAAAGCCATAGATGTCATACTCACTGCAGGGGAGGGCAAAGAGAAAGGAGGTTTTACATGTGGTCAGTAGCCCCGAAACTCTCGAGTTCCCATCATAAAGTTACTTCAAAGCTGTAGGGGCAAGAGGGCTGAGTTAATGATGGTCAGAAGAGGATCAGGCACAGCAACATCAGAAGGCACAGATCTTTATTTTTAGTTACAGCTTCACCTTTTATCTTCTCTTATATCCAACATGTCATCACACAATTGGATAGTCAGGTCACTGAGCATACCTGGAAACATTCTGCAGGGGGTTCCCTCCTCCTTAAGGGTGCCCTCCAAACTGCTCTCCTTCAAGGACACACTCTGAACTGCTCCTTATCAATCTCTCCATCAATCCCCTCAGACATCAGAGGATTCACAAACACACTGTCATCCCCACACAAAGCCACTCTCCACAGATTTCAACAATCATTTTACATTTTTCTGAAGTATTTCCTTTGTTTAGTAGCTACTTTTACAATTCCATATATAAAAGACTTAGTGCCCATACTTCATAAATATTACTACACAGATTAAGCAATTTATTGGAGAACAGGGTCAAGTTCAAATGAACCCATCAGAAATAAATTCTTTCCAGAGAGAGTGCTCAGGCATTGGAATGGGCTGCCCAGAGAGGGGGTGGACTCACCATCCCTGGAGGGTTTTAAGATGAGACTGGACGTGGCACTGAGTGCCATGATCTGATAATCAAAGCGGGGTTGGATCAAGGGTTGGACTTGATGATCTCAGGTCTCTTCCAACTCAACTGATTCTATGATTCTATGATCTCTTCAGCAGCTTTATGGCAGCATTTGAGTCTAAGTTTTATGCTATAGCTCAGTAAACCAACAAATGTGTTAAGGAAGCTTCCCAGTCTAACCATTCACAAGCCTTTCTGGCACTTACACTCCCAATGCCAGAGACTTTCACTGCTGGGACCAAAGCCCCTTCACTGACCAAGACACATTTTATTTTAACAGGACCAAATTACCTGACCAGGTGTGGTTTGAAAAAGGCTTGTTCTGGTTGTTCACTGGTTTCTGCTTTCAAGGCATCCTCCAGTAACTGTGTGATGACCTCACGAGCAGGACTCTGCTCCTCAGAACAAACAGGAGTTTTCATTTCTTGAAGCAAGATCAAGTATTTACTTTCAATCTGGCAGAGTTTGGCTTCCAAGCTGGTATACTGCAGAAAACAATATACTATGTAAGTCTTCAGACACTTTGCACTACATTTCTTTTAAAATCTGGTTCAATGTTATTCTCTTGGTTTATGTTGCTTAGAAACCTGCAAGTCAAGAACAGTCAGTTTGACTTTCCCATTTTTGTAGCACCAGCCAACATAAGGCAGGAAAGTAGACCTGATGTTTTCCACCACCAGATGGAAAACCTGAGCAAGCTTTAACTATCATTACATTGTACAAAATACAACTCCCCATTTTGTGCCTTTAAAGTAACACCTTTAGCCTGTGCATGTTGGAACAACTTAAATGGCATTTTAAAGATATGAGTGAGGCAATAGCACGTAGGAATTGTAAACACACACCTCCCTGCCAAAAACACAGCACTGCAACCTGCCCATTTCAGCCTGTGTGCATTGCCTCCCAAAGCCCAAAAGCAAACCTTGCCATAGCTACAGGGCTGTGCATTTTCCCAGCCCCAGGCAACAGAAATCATCATTATTCACCTGCAGTGTCTCTACACTCAAGTTCATCTACACAGGAACACCCTCCCAAAACCACATTCACTGTACCACAGTCATCCTTCATGCTCAGGAGAAAGCTCCACTCACTGACATATCAAATTCTTCCATATCCTATCATTGAATGCTTAAAAAAAACCATTACAGCCTGAATTCTGAAGAAATAATGTTTTCAAAAATATATATCCCTGTGTTCATAAGTTACAAAAAACTTTCACTGGTTCACACGATTTTAAAGCAAAATTACTTCTTTCAACATCCATTCAGGAAGATTGGTCTGTAAGGGCTAAGCTAAGGGGGATTTTTTTTGAAGCTATCACATTTAATACATCTAAGTTGTACTATTTCCTAGGTAGATTTACAGCTAAAATCTTGAAAACATTTGAGACATGTTGGTCTGACCTTTGCCTGCCATTCTCTCTCTCTTGCTTCTGCATTTCTTCGTAGCGCAGAAAGTTCCAAAATCTCCTTATTTAGAAACTTATTCTGGGTTTTATAACCCTGAAGATTGTCCTGTTGATAAAAAAACAAACAAACAAACCACAGACTGGATTTTTAATAAAGATATTTTACAAACAGCAAATGCCTGCCAGAGACAGCACACCTCATAACACAAACAGCAGCTACTAAGAGCACTTGTCACTTCTAAAACTTACCAGGGTCTCATACAGGAAAAAAAATTAGGAATGTTTATGCATAATTTAAGTGACTGAACATTCCAAGGAATTTGGAATACAAGTAATCAATTTGGAATATATTTATCCAAAGGCAAGAAAGCAGGTTTAGAGCCAAGTGGATAACTTCAGTAACCTCATTAAGAACCTGTGACACATTCACTGGGGTTAAAAAACCAAAGGCATTAATAAGATCTGCAGCAGCATTAGTAAAACAGGTTCTTATACTCCTCCCTCCTCCTGTCTCCTCAGAGCTTCCCTTGGCCATTCCACGTGCTCTTTTTGCCTCAGTTCTGATATTTAAAACTTTTTAAAAAGCAAGCTTTGTGTTAGTTTTCCTCCACACTTACATTTTCCTCTTCCCCTCACTTTCCTGCTGCTTTGATTATTCCTCACATCCCAGCTCCTCCCCAGCAATGACCAATGCACTGGAAGCTCAGGACTCTGCATTACAGATGTACAGAGCAGCCCAGAGGAGAGAACAACTGGATTGTCACAGGCAGAGAAAGCCTCAGCTGCTGAGCATCCTGGGGAACTGCACAGTGATCTCACACATCACAGCAGCCCAAGGAGAACCTCTACAGGAGTAGATCCCCCATGCACCCAGACAGAGACAGTGCTCTTACTTTTAGTCTGTCCAGTTCCTGTAGGTCCTTATTAGCACAGGTGGCCGTGGGAGAATTTACAGCTCCACTTGGAGAGGATGAACTGTCCTCACATTCACTGAGCTGCCGAGAGAGTTTCATGATCACCTCATCTTTAGCTTGAATAGTTTCCATCAACATACCCAGCTGCTCATTCAGTTCTCCCACTTTACACTTCAGGTTCTTCACTTCCTGCTGGAGACTGTCTTTTTCCAGATTTAATTTTTCCAGCTGGTTGTTGAGCCCCAAAATCTGGTCATCTTTTTGGTGCAACAGCTCGAGTTTGTCTTTGGGAACCCCCTCACAGAGGCGACTGGCAAAGTATTTATCGTACTGGGAAGAGCGGACTGTTTGCTGCAGGAGCCGGACGAGTTCCTGAGAATTCAAAACAAAGGTAAGGAAAGTTAAGTTTTGTAACTTAGAAAGCCAACATCAAGCAAAAGAAAGCTTTGGAATGGGTTTTTAATTTCAATCATCAGCTTTTAAGAGACCTCATGCTGCTGTTTTAAGGAATAAGGAAACACAAGACATGATTTCTGGCAGACTGAGTGGCCCTCACAGATGGTTTAAATGTCTGTCACTGAGCTAGGGATCCTGACTGGAAAGGCTACAAGAGGTTAAGGAAAAACAGTGGACAGCTGTGGCCCAGCAGGTACCTGGAGGCAGCCCTGCTGTGGGAAGGTGAGCAGGAGAGGTCTTAGGGCCAAAAGGTTAACAAGTGAACATGACAGGATGGAAAAGGCAAAGGTAAGCAGCTCTCCTCTCTAAAATAAGAGGAGGAAACAATACATGCTGCTCTGCCAAAAAGGAAGTCTTTGGAGGGCTGTTTAGAAAATCCTGACACAGAATCAACAACCTAAGGCAGCAGTTTTCTTTTTCTTCTTACTAAAACAGAAGCAGCTGTGAACACAGCGTTTTGCACCAGACCAGTGAGATTTCTCAGCAGCTGGCTCAGAAGCTCCAATGTGCTCCCAGGAAAGATACCACCTAAAATCACTATAAACATGGGGCTCATACCCTCCTTCTTCGCATTCCTGTTGACCACCTCACACAATGGAAAATACAAACAGAAGTAGCAGTTCTGTATAACCTAAAATATTTTCTTCATAAAATGAGAAGAAACTCTTTTCAATAAGAGCTAGGAACAGAGTAAGTTGGAGTTCTGAGGGCACACAAGCATCAGCACTGTGAGTGCACAGATGGTGGTTATGCCTGTCTTTCCCACAACCACTCCTGGTGATGCAGTTAGGGCAGGGGGAAGTCAGCTCTATTCCACACCCACTCCACAAGCACTGAAAGAATCCAGAATCAAACAAAGAGAATCTGAAAGGGTAAGTTCCTCAGAAATTATAAGCAGTAATGGAAAAAGAAGCTGTGGCTTCCTGGCAGACACTGAACTAATTACCTTCAGAGAATAAGAAAGATATAAAACCAAGTGAATGAACATGCAAATTAAAGTTTTGTTCAGGGCTCTAATCTTCAACAGATGTAAAGACTCTGTGTACAAAGGTTTGTTCAGCACCATCATTTTATCCCAACCAACCAGCTCTTGACCAGTGAGATGCCACAAAGGTTAAACTCATGATCACCTGCCAGAGCCATTTGCTCTGTGCACTTTGCCCGAAGGCTTCATTACCTTTTGGCTCAAAAGATCCTTCTTTAGCTTCTCCAGCTCTTCCTGCTGGCTCTGGTACTTGAGCTGCAGCTCCGAGCCCAGCCTGTTGGCGCTGCCAGGGCTGCCCTCGGTGGGAGAGGAGTCGCTGCCGGGACGCTGTTTGCCCGACCCCATCACGTCTCTGAGCAAGGGGCGTTTGGCTTTGTGTGGAGCGCGGCCAAAGTCAAAGGGGAACGCTGAACCAGCCAGGCCTGCAGGAAACAACTCCTTCTAGTTCAGGGCACTTCGTGAACAGACATTTCAAAGCATTCAGATTTCCTCCAAAAACACGCTCATTATCGCTGGACTTTGAGCAGCTGCTAAACCACCCAGTACAACAGGGTTAAACATGCCTCGTTTTCCAAGTTGCTTCCTCTGGTGGGAAAAGTATATAGCCCAAAGTCTTCCCCTTCCCAGATGAAAGACTTGGCTCAGGAATTGTAAAATTCTCTTCATGTCTTACTTCCGAAGTATTGATTTATTACAGAAAATAAAAGGCACCCCTAACTATGGCAAAGGAACCTTTGCTTCAAATAATGAGCAGCTCCAAAGGGAGCAGGGCAAAAGCATCCTGGTACCCCAGCCCAGAGCCCCTGTAAGGGGCATTGGTGCAACAACTCACCACCACCCACACAGCCACAGAGCACTCAGGGAGAAGGATGTTCTCCACACAGCTTTCATCTCTTGGATGGCAGCTAAAGAGCTCCTAAGGAACTGTAAAAACATCTTATTCCACACACTGGTCCAATCTGAGGCCCAGCCTCAATACACAGATGAACTATCACTGCATTTCAGAAGCAAGCCAGCATGACACCTACATACCTATTTTGAGTCTAAAAGGCAATTCTGACACTCAACTGAGTAACTAAAAGCCTCAGCACTTCGCTTCATCTCCTAACTTTGCAACCCAAGTGACAGAACTAAAGCAGTAACATGCTCAGGAACCTGCAAACAGTGGATAACAAGGCACTGTCCTTATTTGAATGGCAGAAGATTCCAAACACATCATGAGGAATTGATTTTTTTAATAATTT
Source organism: Myrmophylax atrothorax (assembly GCA_026770055.1). NCBI lineage: Eukaryota > Metazoa > Chordata > Aves > Passeriformes > Thamnophilidae > Myrmophylax > Myrmophylax atrothorax. The sequence continues at coordinate 262,099 of JAOXXN010000150.1, forward strand.
ACAGAGCTCTGGATGTGGTTTGTGAAGAAAAGACAATCTTTCACTTACTTCCTAGAGACAAATAACAGCACACTGTACTAAAGAAGGCATATGCCGCCCTTCCTCCCACTTCTACCTTTGCTTCCTTCTGCCAGATGTTTCCTCTTTTCTTCCAGAGCCATGGAGTCCTCCAAGTCCTTTGGGGTTGGATCCAGCAGTTCCCACTCCTCAGTGGTGTAAAATACACTCCTGCGGTTGTCGTTATTTCCTTTTCTTAAGGAGGACATGGAATTTCTGTGGGAAAGGCAGCAGGAAAAAGGGGACAAAGATTTCTGCTTTTTGCATGAATTTTATAAAGGGCTTTTCAAGGTAATCACTAAACACTGCAAACCCACAGTAGGCTAAAACACAGACCAAACCAATACCAAATAAAAGCTCAAAGAAAATAAAGCACATCCTACCAAACAGCACCTGCCATCGATGTTTCAGGAACAGACAAATTATTCTGCCTTGACAGGACATCAATATTTAGGAGACTACTGTGGTCTTTTCTATCCCCCTCTCTCTTTATCCTTGTTTTGGCAGTGGGGAAGGACAAAACAAAGTTAGGATTTACAAGCAGCATCTCTTTATTGCTCAGTTATTGTAGCTTCGAATTGCAAGGTAACTGCCAAGCACTGAACTGAAGAGCATGCAGTCAAAACACACAGGTTACAATTCCGTATCCTGGGTTAATTAAAACAGGATCACCCAAGAGACCTGCTGGGGCTGAATCACTGATGACACTCCTGAGCAGTTTTTCTCCCCCAAGGTGGAACATGGCCAGTTACCTGCAAGAACATTTTGGAGGCATCTTCTAAACTGCAGCCAGGTACTTCCAGAGAAGAACAACACATTTTCCAGCAGGATGAGGTTCCCTTACCCAGCTTCCCCCATGCACTCAGAAATATCCACTCCTATGTCCATGAGTATTAATGGAGCTCAGTAATGTAAAGTCTTTGCCCAACTACACAAGGAGGTTCTACATCAATCCACAGGAATCAGTTTGATGTCTCAGGTGTAACACTGCAAATGTGCTCAGTATCTCAGTATTTTCTGTGCAGTCTGTGCAAGCCCCCAAAGATGCTTTCACTCCATCAGCCACATTGTCTCTCTTCAAATCTCAAGCAGACAATAACCCACATTACACTCTCAAGATTTCTTGCCGATCCAAGCCAGTCTTTCAGCTTCACAACAGATTTAACACCTTATGAACATGAACTCAAATCTAATCATTATGCAGTGCAAGATTTTTATACTCTGATGAACAGATAAATGTTTAAGCACAACTTAAAATAAGCCTGAAAAGCTTATTAATAAAACCACTTCAGCAATCAGTTTACAAACTCGGCACAGACTGATTTATGCTACACATTTGATTTTCTTCCAGAAAGAATCACAATTTCTGCTGGGGGGCAGGAAGCCTCACTTCATTTTTCAGACCATCCAGGCAAATGGAACAGATCAAACAGGTGCCAATCAAGGTATTTCCCAGGGCACTCCAAATCAGACAGTGCCCCCTGGCACCTGCACAGCTACTCTGGGAGCAGAGCCTGAGCTCTTACCTTGAAAAAACCACAAAGAACAAGAAGACCAGTGATTTCTAGGAAAGCTTATTTAGAAACTGCTGTTAAGCCCCTGAAAAATCATAGCTGATGCTCTATTTTGTAAAGCTTTAGCCTAGGTTTGTTCAGGGCACTGAAGCAGCACTGCCTCATTGCTTTCTATGAGATTAAAATAAGATTTAAAGATCAGATAAGTTGAATTTGAAAACAATATTTATTTTCCTAAGCACTATGAACAGTACGATTGGACAAACTGCTCAAGAGCTGATCATATGATCTAATGACTCTCTATTTTCAAATGTTTGGGGTTTAACTCTTATTTTATGGTTCTGTAACTTTGGGTTACTACAATCAGTACGTTTCCCAGTCTGCATAAATAAGGTACAAGTACCTGAGAGCATGAAGATGAAAAAAATTCAGGCCTAAATGCCTGTGTATGTCAACTTGAAAATATGTTTTAAAGAGTACAAAAGCACATTTCAACTTTAGTTACTGTAAATATACACACAGTCTAATTTTAACACAAATTCTTCATTTTCCCCCCATTATTACTTCCCCACTTCCAGGAGACTGCTGGGGAAGGGAGAAGACCAGCACCACAACAGTCCTGCTGCTTGTAGATGTTTACTGTAATAGTGTCTAAGAGTTTACTGGGGCTTTCTTTTGCCACCAGCTTTTATACACTACTATGTCATTTTCATTTGGGGGGGGGGGGGGGGGGGGGGGGGGGGGGGGGGGGGGGGGGGGGGGGGGG